>JAJOOR010033950.1:0-10809 GCA_036250505.1 Solanum acaule | reverse complement strand
AATATACAATTATCTAATCTATATACATATACAATTCACCTCTCTCCCACTCTCTGCCCTCTCTCGCTCGCCTCTCTCCTCCCTCTCCCAATCTCGCTTGCCATATATACAAATGCATATGTATAATATACAATTATCTAACCTATATACATATATAATTCACCTTTCTCCCATTCTTTGCTCCCTCTCTCTCGCCTCTCTCCTCCATATACATATGTAGCTATGAATTGTAATTATTAAACTATAGCTATGGAGAGTAATTAGACTATTTTTGAGTGGATATATGTGGAAGTTTCCCTTTAATTTATTACCATTTTTGTCAACTTTTAGCAATACTTACGTAAAACAATTTTTTTCCTTTAAACTTAGCAAAAAGTGTTGTCATTCGCAACTTTTAGCAATATTGCCATTCAGCCAAATTGTTATATATATGGTTAAAAGAATAATGTTGACAAATGTCGTAAATATTTTTAAAAAAGTGTACACGTAAGTAATTTTCCCAAACCAATTTTGGGCCATTATATCCTAACTTTTTTTTGGGTTTAGGTATCTCCCTCCGTCTCCATAAATTAAAATGCACTCATCAAAACAAGCAAACGAGTTACTCCTTCCGTTATTTTATATGAGTTAATCTGCCTTGGCATAAAATTTAAGAAAGAAAGAAAGAAAGATTTTTAAAACTAGTGATTTAAAATAAGTGATAGATATTTGTGTGACTATAATTCATTTCATAAAGGATAAAATGGACATTATAAAGTTAAATTGTTACTTAATATAGAAATGTGTCATTTTTTTAACTGACTAAAAAAAAATGAATCATATAAATCGAAACATAGAAATTAAACACTAATTGATAGAAAACAGTTTCACAAGTCGCTCAAGTTTAGACATGTCACGACCCAAAATCACTAGTCATGATGGCACCTTTGTTCCCAACCGATAGGTAAGCCAACCCAATAAGTTAACCAATTCCACTTAAAATATGGAAAAGTAAGTAGCAAGCAAAATATCTTACTCCCTCCGTCCCTTTTTATATGTCACCTTTTTACTTCGCATTTGCATTAAGAAATGATGTAACTTTAATTTACTCTTCTACCCTTATTTAATTACTTGTAGATTTTCTAGGTTGGTCAAAGTATTTACATTTTCAAGATTAATTAACTACTCTATTAAGGGTATAATAGGCAAAATATTGTAATTTATGCATAAATTTTATAAAACGACAAATACTGTGGTCCAACTATTTATAGAAAAGGATGACATATAAAAAGGGACGGAGGGAGTACATACTAAGTCTTTTAAGTAAATTGCGGAAAACTGAAATACCATCCCAAGATTTAGTGTCATAAGTACAAGAGCTTCTAAAAGTCAATACAAGTCTCTAATTATATAACAAGTCGAAACATAAGAAATGTCCTATCAGAATACCAAAACAACCTAATAAATAGAGATTAATGAAGGTATGGGCCGCAGAATATCCAAGTAGCTCACCACAACTCCAAGATAATCCAAACTCAGACTCAAGCTCCAAGTAATACGCTAGAATTTGAAATATAATCTGCACCACAAAAGAGTGCATCAAGTGTAGTATGAGTACGAAACCACGTGTATCCAGTATATCTCATAGACCGACAACGAAGAAGTAGTGACAGGAGTATATAAGAAAATAATCCTTTAATTTTTACAAGTCTACATTGTTGTGTCGTAATTTTACTATACTTTAGGAAAATCACTTTTTGAAATTTTCTAAGTATAAAACAATTTGAGAAATACTTAGAAAGAGTCGCCACTTAATTTTTGAAAGAAATTAAGAAAACTTAATTTAAAAAAGATTTTAACACATTAAATCTTTATAAATTTAGAGAAAATGGATAAGAAGTTCTTATTTCTACTCTAAGAAGGTATTAGCACTTAAAGTAGCCGCTAACATGCGGTTATCCTACGACTTGACTAAAATAATATTTTGACTAATTCTTTGGAAAAATTATTTAACATAAAAAATAATAATAATTTACACTATTCGATTAACTTTGAGAAAATGGTTAAACAAAGAGCGATTTTTATTTTTTAAGAAAATGCGACCTTAATTGAAACATTTGAATTAGAGACAAGTAATTAGAGTTTTAACAAAACTAGCTTAGTTAGTTTTTATTTGAGTTATTTTTTGGTTAATCAAAATATGAAAACTATTTTAAACTGATTAAAAAAAAAGTTTTGACTAAAGATTATAAATGAAAATACAAGAGTTGATAAAAAGATTTACTAACATAATGAAACATAGTTCATCTTTTGGGGAATTAATAATTCTAAAGTTAGAGTTAATAAACAACAAAATAATAAATAATCACAATTAAATGATTTAAGAGAGAGTAAAGGAGAAGATGAATTTGGGCCTCCTTTTTGGGCCAATTTCGCTGCAATTTTTTGGGTTTAACCCAATTCCCCTTTTTGTATATATCTGCCGTATATCAGTGTATATCGGATGTATACAACCCATTTTTCTGCTTTTCGAGACCTGTTTCAACTTCCAATTTCTTCGGACATTGACGGGGCTGACTCAAATATGGGTGTTGTTGGATTTGATCCAACGAAATAATTCAAGGAAAACAGAGCCTTATTAGACTCATCCCGAAATAGAGTTCATGCAAAGCGAAAGGACAACCAGGATTAGGAAAAAAAAACTTATTCATTAAATGGACAATTAAACAGTAGGCATGACTAACTAAACAATCAGTTTGACTAAAGAAGCACATAAGATAGTTAAAGGGAATACAAATCTTGGCAAACCAAAGCTATCATAACTAATGGATTATAAAGAAACTAGGCAGTTAACAAATTATAAATGACTAACAAATTGATAGATTACATGACAAAGAGCTACATTTAGGTCAATCATAGGAGACCAATCTCTTAGGATGGAAGCATTAGTTTAGAACAAATCAAAACAAACTAACAACCCAACTTATCATGGTAAACAAAGCACTTGTACAACTATAAAATTTAAGTAAAAGAAAAGAACACATAACACCATCAAACCAAGGAACTTGATTATCACAATAACACTATCATAATTTCTTAACCATTTACGTAAAACAAGGAAAGTGGGAAAAGATTAAAAAAACAAAACAAAAAAATACCATAGACATAATTTTCCAGCAAACAAACTAAATGCAGGTTTAGCTATTAACTCTAGGATTACTATTACAAACAAATAAAAATATAGAAATAAAACGGATACGCCATTGTGAGAACTTTTTATTGCAATCTATCAACATAGTCTTTTAAAGATTAACAATAATTTGTAGAACAAGAAAAACACAATTATCTTAACCAAGTCAATTCTATTAGAGAGTTACTGACTTAATGAAACCCAATAACCATTGTACTCAAGCCACGATAAATATATTACACAAGCACCCGATCGATTTTATGTAAAAGCGAACTACATTTGACAAGGTTAAACTTCAGCAAAGCCATGAATGATACACAAACATATGAATTAAGAGGGGTCGAGCTAGAACTAAACAAATACTAAATCGAGGCTTAATCATATACCAAATGAAATTTAAACCTCCATGAATCTTTATGAACGAACCACCACATATTCATATCCAAACCATGTCACCCTTAAAACAAACAGTAAACGACCTGAAACCTAGAATGGATCAAAATAGCTAACTACGAGAAATCAAATTTAAGAAGACAAACGTAAAGGTTAACAGATGCATTGAATTCAAATGACATGTGAAGGAACTTACTCATATAGTATTAGTAAAAATAAATTGAATTGAGGCAGAATTTTCGTATCTTTATGCTTTTTTTTTTCAAAATAATTTATTGACCCAATGTGGCCATTACAAAATTGGTTTAGGAATGTTCAAGATTTTTTTTTTGGGTGGCGACTTTGGTTGCCGCTAATCAAGATTGTACCTAAGTGAAACTTATGAAAGTACGCCACATAAATTAGAACAGAACACAAAGGTATATATCATATATGTTTATATTCAATTCAAAAGTAAAACATTACAAGGAAAAAAAAAAAAAACAAATCAAATTCATTTTTCACACAATTTATAACAATCCACCATCTCTTGCTTAAAGAATTTTTTTCAGTAAGTAAGATGAACAGTAATCCTTAACAATGTTTCTGCACCATCAGTAACATGTTGCCCTGCTGGTATAAGTGAACGAATTTCCGCGAATCCGCAAGCATTTTTAAATTTACCAGTTCCTCCTGTAACTGAAATTCTTGACATTGTACTTCCAATTCTATAAACTCCGAAAAAATTGAGGCTATCGCCATATTCGCCTCCTTCCATCATGGCGGTAAACGCCATCATTTGAGTAGTTCCATCTGCAGAACTTGAAACATATACACCTTGTGCTTTTCCAAGTTTTTGTGTCCCTAACTCAGGGGACAATGTCAAGTAGTCATCGATAACTGTAATGGTACCTGTCCAGACATAATATAATTAAGATTGTTAAAATTGTGATTTTTCTAGTGACGTAAGTATTTAGATAAGATGTTTACATAGTAAATTCAACATGGTGTTAGAGCAGGTAAGTGTCATTGGATTCAAATTGCACAATTCCACCTTAAAAAGTAAGAGAGATACTTCCACATGTTTGACTAATGAAAAAGAATCAGACGCTCATGTTGACATATAATATAGTTAAGGTAGATGAGATGGTCACACAATGCAATGTGTTTGGCCAATAACAAATAATCACATTGACACGTCATTGAGACATGGTAAAGAACACATTAAAGGTCCTAGGTTCTAATCTTACCGCTATATACCTACAAATAGCAAAGAAAAAGGCCAATGAAAAGGAAGCAGACCTACACGTGAAGGTCATGTTGAGACATGAATAGTATGTAATCAAGCAAGTGGTCCTATGTTCAAATCTCATCATCACAGAAAAAAAAAGAAAAAACTAACCAACAAAAAAGAATCAAGACAACATGTGAGAAGCATGTAAAGACATAATATAAGTTTTAAGGTAATCAAAAGTATAATATCTCTCTAACAGCTTAAACTTTTACGTACCAAACCCGAGGCCCAATCCATCAGGGCCTAATTGAGTAGTCACACCACTAGCTTGGCCATTCTGATTTCCAGCAAATATTGTGCCTGCTAAGCCAGTTCCTAGTGGAACACCATTGATATTAAATGTTGGAATTGCACCATTAGAATTAGGAATTGCTACACCATCTTTAGGTGGTTGAAAACCTATAGGCCTTGCAAAAGGAACTTGTCCACTATAAATATTGCCTAATAATCCGGTAATTGGTCGAGCTGTTGGATTATTTCCTCCCAGAATATCATGCATGTATAACTCGAGTATCGATCCTTCGGGAACTTGAGTGTCAATTGCAACAACAAGGGGTGACAATTTGGTTATTGCTACTAAGAAAATTGCAAAGAAAACGGAATATGGTGATAACATTTTGAGATTTTGGTTATACGGAAAAACAAAGTTTTTTTTTCTTGTTTATGATTTGTTTGATTGATTATGAAATTATGGTCAAGATTGAAACTATATATAGAAATATAATCATAAGTGGGACATAATGGAGTTGTTGTGACATGGAGTTATGGTGCAATTGTTGGTGTTTTTTTTCCAACTTTTTTGGTGCAATTGTTGGAGTTATTCCAACAAAACCTCACAAAATTTTGTGTCATTATTCATTATGTAACAATAAAAAGTTCTATACATGATTAATTTGTGTTATAGAATGTGTTAGAGTGAGTTGGTTACATTTTGTTAAACAAGGATTAGCTTAATTATTGAACCTAATCCATCTTTAGTTCTTCCTTTTGTTTATTCTTATAATATTTCTTATGTTTGATTGTTTTCTTCCACCATTCATGTAAAGCAAACTCCACTGATCATCACTGCAATAACAGCGAAAAATGACGGAAGTCAATTTTACAGGGCGGTACTATATGTTGTTTTTGTTACTATTTGTTATTTCTTGTATTTTTTTTGGGACTATTTTTTCTCTTGAGTCGAGGATCTATCGGAAACAGAGTAGGAAAAAGGTTTACATATACTCTAGCTTCTCCATACCTCATTTTGTGGGATTATACTGAGTATATTATTATTGTTGTTGTTGAATATGAATAATTCATATAGCTAACCCCGATTAGATTGAAATTAAGGCGTAGTTGATTAATTGATATCGATAGTTTCTAGGAGAGTGTAAATGAGACTTATTAGTTCCAAACAAAAAATCCTAGAAAGTCCAAGCTAACGTGTGTGAATTGTAAGGTTGTAACATTAGGAGGGATTTCTTATTAGAGTTTCAAACCAAATCATGCCAACATTATGGAAGTTTCTGGATCGCTTAAAATAAAAGTAGTACCAAAGGTACAGTTTCTATCACAAATAGAGAATCGAATTTGAATGATTTGTAATAATTATCAAATATTTATAGATATTTAGTAATTTTCCTAATATATACATATGGGTCTAGATCCTGTTCTAGGATCTCCCATGTGCATTACGTAAAATAATGCATTTATTCCTTCAATAATGTACACACTATACAAGAATATTCAAAACTCAAAAATAAAAAAAGATACACCCTTCACAGTCCCAAACAAGTTAGGGATCAGAACGAATAACTAACCACTTTTATTAATGAAGTGGCTCCCAAGTGTAAGGATTATATTTCTTCCCGCTAGCATCTTCTAGAAAAAATCCTTTATCCGTTACTGTCCATTTACATAAAAGAGTCCGCGGACTAAGTGGTGAATCTCTAATACATCCTTGGAAGACATTGAACACTTCAAAAGCTCTTTCTTTTAAACCCCACCAAAAATGACAAAAAAACATTGTGTTAGCAAAATATTTCTCTTTGAATGACCATTCAAATTTGTTATTTGGACTAAGGTCATGAAATCCCATATCATTATCTTTAGAAGCACAATGAATTTTAATACTATTAAAGGGAAATTTAGTAGGATCAATGTTATTCACAACTTGAACTTGGAATGAATTAACACTTTTTAAATGTAAAATATTTATGAATAATATGATCAATAAAAGAAAAGGTGATTTGATGTATGAAGAACTCATTTTGTAAGTTTTTTTTTAAAAAAAAAGATTTTTTTTTCTAAGGAAGTTGTTAGTTTAAATTTCTTTGTTATTATTGATAGTAGTTGAATTTATAATGCAAAATTATAGCATTCACAGTTACAATGCAATGGTAAGGAGATTTTTTATGATGAAATGTGAATTATATAAGGAAAGGCCATAAAAAATGTGAATTATTTTCGTTACGATTATAATCTATGAGAGTATGAGGTATACGTTTTTTTGTTATTTGAAAATTTTGGTTTTTTAGTTCATCTCTATGGAAAACGTGTCTGAATTAATCATTTTGAGGACCCATGAGTGAAATAATATTAATAATTACTTTTAGATATCGTCCATAAATTACATGAAATCATTTATTTTTTTCGTAGAAGGTTTGTAACGTTTTCTAAAAACTAAAATCGTTCATTTCCTATTGTTTATTTATAACTCTCCTTGAAATGATTCACATAAAAGATGTAACCGTATTAGATAAGTCTGGTATGACGAGCTCGACTGAAAAAATATTGATATGAAAATAATGATTGATCATTGACCTATCTTATGGGATACCACTTGTTGCACCAACTTAGACACGTTTACAGGGAGTTAAGTCTCATTTTGTTTCTTTGGAATTCAGTAGGAAAAGGGGATTATAATTAATTAAGAACTAGTATTATCTACAACGAGGTCCATTACAGATCAGAGAATAGTCTATAGCCCAATTATTGAGCCTAATCCATCTTAATTCTCACTTTAATTTATTCTTATTATTATATTAATTTCTTCGTTATTGTTCCTAAGTTATTATAGCATTAGCGCAACTTAACTAGGGAGACAAACAAGCGGAACGATTATAAAGATGTTGATTTAAACTTTTGTGGGACAATATGAGTGTGACATGGTAATATAGCTCGTCAGGTGTCAATCACGACATTATTTTTTGTTGTAATGAAATATGAATGGTTTGTATTTCCTTTTGATTCATTTGATATCAAAATTTATTGGTTTGACTAATTCAGATATGTGTGCTGCATATATAATATGAGTAAATTATATGAAAAGTCACTCAAGTACAGGTTCATATAAAAAAAAGTCACTTTAGGAATGGACAATTTGTTTAAAAAATGTTATGGAATAAATTGAAAATGAATAAAAACTAGTTTTGCTACTATAGATTATAGTCTCTCTAATTCCTTCTTAATTAGTCACTTGTAATTAGTACTGATTAAGGATAATATTTAATAAGCTTCATGTACTATCTACTATTTTTAAAGAATAAACTGCAAAGTGAAACAACATTCAAAATAAAATACTTATAATTATCAAATATTTATAGATATTTAATAAATCTCTTAATATATATACATATATACAGGGTATAGATCTCCCCCTGCGCATTACATATAATAATGCATTTATTCCCTCTCTAATGTACACCATACAAAAATATTCAAAACTCAAAATAAAAAAGACACACGCTTCACAATCCCAAACAAATTATGGATCGGAGCGAATACCCAACTACTTTTACTTTTTAAGAGGCTCCCAAGCGTAAGCAATATATTTCTTCCCTTTATCATCTTCCAGAAAAAATCCTATATCCGTTATTGTCCATTTGCATAAACGAGTATCGGGATTGAGTGGTGCATTTTTAATACATCCATGGAAGACATTAAACACTTCAAAAGCTCTCTCTTTTAAGCCCCACCAAAAATGACAAAAAAATAATGTGTTGGAAAAATATCCCTCTTTAAATGTCCATTCAAATTGGTTATTTGGAGTAATGTCATGAAATCCCATATCATTATCTTTAGAAGCGCAATGAAGTTTAATACTATTAAAGGGAAATCTAGTTGGATCAATATTATTCACAACTTGAACATGGAATGAACTAGCAACAACATTTTTAAAATTCAAAATATTTATGAATAATATGATCAATAAAAGAAAAGGTGATTTGATGTAGGAAGAACTCATTTTGTAAGTTTTTTTTTTTTTTTTTTTGGGTTAGAATTTTTTTTTTCTAAGGAATTTTGTTAGTTTACATTTCTTTGTTATTGTTGGTATTTGAATTTATAATGCAAAATTACAACATTCACAGTTAGAATGTAATGGTAATGAGAATTTTTGTGAGGAATGTGAATTATTTATTTAAGGAAGGCCATAAAAAATGCGAATTATTTTCTTTATATTTATAACCAGTCGATAGCCTATCATTGTGCAAGACAAGTTCTTTTTAGTGAGGTGTACGTTTAATTTTTTTTTTGTTATCTGAACATTTTGGTTTTTCAGTTTATCTCTATAGGGCAAACGTGTCTGAATTATTTTGATGTATTGTGAGTGAAATAATATTAAATATTTATTTTTAAATATTGTCCATAAATCATATGAAACCTTTTATTTTTCGTCAATGGTTTGTTACTTTTTTAAAAGGTTAGACAATGACAATATCGTGCGTCAAACCTTCTTCTGTTTCTTCTTTTCTCCGTCATACTTTTCTTAGTAATTTTAGCTTTTAATGTCCTATAGTATCGATCAATTTAGCGTAAATAATTAATTCCAAATTTTGTTTAGTATTTACAATTTTAGTAATTTTTGTTTATATTATTTACGCTAAATTGGAATTAATTACTTACGAGCTTCTACCAAGCATTATGTGAATTAAGTGGTGACATTAATAGATTGGATTATGATTTATAATGTTGATAGATTAATTTACCGTAATCGATTTAACTATTTTGTGTAAGTGTAATATATTGATTATATACAAAAAAAAAAAAGTAATTTGTTCAAAAATCGTCTATACAATAATTCAAATTAAAGCCATTGGGTTGAGTATAATCATTTTGCTGAGCATAGGCAACTAAATGAATGATTTTCTTTTGTATTTGTCACGAATTTTACTGTTGTTATTGACATTTTATATGACGTTTGTCTAATAATCTAATGCAAAATGTTGAGTCTGTGCTTGTATGTATCAAAACTTCCTTTTATTGAATTACAACACTTTTGACATTTCATACAATATTTCTCCAAAAAAAAAATCACAAGTTAATGCAAAGTATTGAGCTCGTGCTTATACAGGCTAATATCATCTAATTTATATATAGGATCTAAACAAAATTGTTGCATTTCTGGTGAATCAACATATCCTATTATGGAATGATCTGCCCTACATAGAATAATCTATGTACTAGGGATCAGAGCGAATAACTAATCACTTCTAATTAAGTACTATCCCAAGAGTAAACAAGATATTTTTTTCCTCTATCATCTTCTAGAAAAAATCATGCATCTGACACTGTCCATCTGCATAAATGAGTCCGAGGGTCAAGTTGTGAATTTCTAATACATCCATGGAAAATATTGAACACTTCAAAAGATTTGTCTTTTGAATCCCACCAAAAGTGCTAGAAAAAAATCTCTCACCAAATGACCATTCATATTGATTATTTGGAATAATGTCATGAAATCCCATATCATTATCTTTAGAAGCACAATGAATTTTTAACATATTAGAAGGGTTTGTAGTAGGAATGTCATTTACAATTTGAATATGGAATTTTTTGGGAACAAAAATATTATGTATGTTGAAGCTTCTTACTTGTAAAATATTTATGAATAATATGATCAATATTAGGAAATGTTCTTTGATGGGGAAATAACTCATTTTGTGAGTTTTTTTTTTTGGGTGTATGTTGGGGGGGGGGGGGGGGGGGGTGG
>JAJOOR010033949.1:0-14161 GCA_036250505.1 Solanum acaule | reverse complement strand
TGCCCACAGAGGGGACTTACACCTACGTGGCTCGTAGTTTTGGGACTATATGGGTACGCTGAACCCTAGTCCAACTCGGTATTATGTTACTCCCAATGAATTAAGTGGTTAACTGGTTATGACTGAATTTCTGTAAAATACTGGATAGCTCAAAACTGAACATGCAAACTGAGAATGCAATAATTAATCTGATAATGATGCATTAATAACTGAGGTATGTATAACTGAATAACTGAGATATCTGACCTAGCATATGTAATTCAAGAACTAAAGAAATACATAGCTAGGGTTCTAAAATTCATGCGAGAAATGATGTAATAACCTAATAATTTGATTTGAAACATGTTAATAACTAATTCATGATGATCTACTGTAATTCTAGAAACCCTAGGTTTACTCATAATAAGGAAATCAAGAAACTGATTGAATTCTAGGGACCCAATAGGCGAAAGAAACCCACTAGTGAAATCCCACATACCTGGTAACGAATTCCACGGAGAAATGTTTCGATTTTGGGGCTGAAACTAAAGGAACCTTGTTGCGTTCTTGAACTAGGGTTCTTGACTTCTCTTCTCCTCTTACGCTCTAATTTTCTATGTTTTGATTAATGATCTGACTTAGGTAAGTTCTAGTTATGTTTCTAGGCATAAACTGACTAAAATCTCATAATTTAGGGTCTAAATGGCGTAGCTTAGGGGTCCAACGAAATAGGAAAAGACCAAAAGACCCCTGACTTAATTGATGTCGAAGTGATCGACGGACGGGACCTACAGGCCGTAGGTCAATCTACGGCTTGTAGATTGGGGTCGTCGATTAACTCTGCCTAACAGGGCTTCACTAAAACAAGCATAACTTTTTACTCGGAGGTCATATTTTAGCAAACTCAGCGGCGTTGGAAAGAGGATTCAATTATCTATCATATCATAGGTCATAGAGCACATAACTTCTTTTGTGATAAGAGTTATGACCATCTGAAGTTGACCCACTCAACAATTCTCCCTTAACTGACTGCTGACCCTCATCTACGGTTAGACCTACGGACCGTGGATCGAATGACGATCCGTGCTGGTCAATCGTAGTTCGTGTCAGAGGCTAGGTAAATGAGTCTTGATCCACGAACCGTGGTCTGACCTACAGACTGTGGGTCTGTCCGTGGGTCGAGATTAGTTAATTTTCTAAGCTGGGTTGGGGAGGGGTTGCAGTGGTGAACCACGGACCACCAGCACGGGCCGTGGTCTGACCTACGGTCCGTGGATAGTAACCGTGGGTTGCACCTGCAACTTCTCAAAATATGCATTTTTGGTTTGTTTCGAATACGGGGTGTTACAGCTAAGGGTCTTGGTGATAGTATAATCGAAGGAAATAATCAAGCAAAAGCTATGATTTTTCTTCCTCATCATCTTGGTGAAAGCCTGAAGGTTGAATACTTAACAGTGAAAGATCCACTTGAATTGTGGATAGGTTTGAAAGGGAGGTATGACCACCTCAAGGCAACGGTATTGCCAAGGGCCCGTTATGAGTGGATGCACTTACGGTTTCAAGATTATAAAATCGTAATTGAGTATAACTCTGTTGTGTTTAGAATCACTTCTCAATTAAAATTATGTGGGAAAACTATAAAAGATGAGGACATGTTGGAATAGACACTAACTACTTTCCATGCCTCCAATATGATATTACAATAACAATACCGTGAAAAGGGTTTTAAAAAATACTCTGAATTAATCTCATGCCTTCTGGTGGCTGAGTAGCATAATGACCTTTTAATGAAAAATCATGAAGTCCGTCCTACTGGAAGTGCTCCATTACCAGAGGCACACAGGGCAGAAAAACATAACCAGTCTAAAATAAGACAAAACAATCGGGGCCATGATAATGTGTGTGGGCGTGGCAAGGGCAAAAAACGATATAATAATCATCGAAGTGGTGGTCATAACAAAAGGGAGAACAATATGAGTTCTCAAAATAATCATTCAAAGGGCAAGGGTGATCACTTTCATCGTTATGGCCTTAAAGGTCACTAGAAAAATGAATGTCGGGCACCTGAGCATTTTGTCAGGCTGTATCAAAATTCTTTTAAAAGGAAAGGAAAAAAAGGCGGTGCCTCCTCTTCTAATGCCCAGGTGGAGTCACATTTGACTCTCAAAGATGACGTCAAGGCAGGATCTTCTCAAAAATATAATGAGAATGTTGAGGCAAATTTAGCATTGAAAGATGATGCTTTTGATGAGCTCGATGATAGTACTCATCTAGAAGCTGAGGACTTCTTTGGGGATCGCAACTAAAGATTGATAATTGAACTGGGAAATGAATAATGTTGTTATATGTTTTAATGTATTACTTAAAGTTCATGTACTTAAATTTTCTTTTGTTAAGTTTCGTACTTCTTATTATGTACTTTTATTTTTATGAAGATAAATAAAATTTTCCAGTCTTCAGTTGGATCCAAGATGAATAATGGAGATATATGCCTTCTGGACTGTACCACAACTCATACAATTATAAGAGAAAAGAAATATTTCTCTCATTTGATTATGAAAAAGGCATATGTTAATACAATATTTAGTAGTACAAAATTGATTGAGGGCTCTGGAAGAGCGGCCTTATTACTACCTGAAGGAACAATATTGCTAATAAATAACGCATTGTATTGTAGTAAGTCTCAAAGAAACTTATTAAGTTTTAAGGTTATTCGCCAAAATGGCTATCATGTTGAGACTGCAAATGAAGGAAATATGGAATACTTTTATATTACTACAATAAATGCGAAGAAGAAAACTGTGAATGAAAAATTGCCTGCACTTTCTTCTGAGTTGTACCATATGAATATTGGTATGGTTGAATCACATGTCGTGGTAAACAAAAGGTTTACTAATTCTAATGATTTTGTCATTTGGCATGACCGATTGGGCCATTTCGATTATAATATGATGCGCAAAATAATTGGGAATTCACATGGGCATACTTTGAAGAACCAAAATGTTCTTCAATCAAAGGAATTCTCTTGTGTTGCTTGTTCACAAGGAAACTTGGTTACCAAACCATCAGCGGCTAAGATTGGAGTGAAATCTCCCGCATTTCTAGAACGGATACAGAGTGATATATGTGGGCCTATTCACCCTGCATGTGGACCATTTAAATATTATATGGTCTTGATAAATGCATCTACAAGATGGTCTCATGTGTGCTTATTATCAACTCGCAATATGACTTTTGCGAGGTTGTTGGCTCAAATAATAAAGTTAAAAGCACAATTTCCAAATTATGCAATAAAACAATTTGTCTTGATAATGCTGGTGAGTTTACATCTTAGGCATTTAATGATTATTGTTTGTCCACTGGAATAACAGTTGAACATCCTGTTGCACATGTTCATACTCAAAATGGTTTAGTAGAGTCATTGATTACACGTCTTCAATTGATAGCTAGATCATTGTTGATGAGAACAAAGTTGTCTGTTTTGATTTGGTGGCATGCTATTTTGCATGCAGCGACACTTGTGTGCATAAGGCCAACCAGTTATCATGACATCTCCCCATTATAATTGGTTTTTGGTCAGGAGCCAAACATTTCCTATCTTAGAATCTTTGGTTGTGCGGTATATGTTCCAATTGCTCCACCATAACGCACAAAGATAGGTCCCCAAAAAAGGTTGGGGATATATATTGGATATGAATCTCGTTCTATTATAAAATATTTGAAACCTAAAACTGGAGATTTATTTACTGCAAGGTTTGCTAATTGTCATTTTGATGAATCAGTATACCCAACATTAGGGGGAGAACAAAAGCAGTTGGGAAATGAGATAGATTGGAATTTACTTTCACTGTCTAATTTAGATCCTCGAACAAATCAATGTGAGCAAGAAGTTCAAAAGATGATTTATTTACAGAATATTGCAAATCAACTACCAGATGCATTTACTAACCTTCCACGGGTTACTAAATCATATATCCCAACTGCTAATGCTCAAATTTGAGTTGATGTCCCGATAGGATAAAATGTTAAGGCAAATGAGTCTGGACCACGCAACATGGTAGACTAATTGGTTCCAAGGATAAAAATCCTCGAAAAAGGAAAGGAATAAATGATCATAATATGGAGGCAATTGCTCATGAAGATCTCCGAGACACAATAAATGATGACACCACAAAGGTTCATGTACCTGAAAATAATGAGAATGAGGAAATCTCTATAAATTATGTCTCGACGAGAAAAATGTGAAATCGAAATAATATTGTGGTGGATAATATTTTTGCCTATAATGTTGCAGTTGAAATAATGCAACAAGATGAGGATTTAGAACCAAGATCTGTCAATGAATATAGACAGAGAAATGATTGGTCAAAATGGAAGGAAGCAATTCAAACATAATTGGCTTCACTTGAAAAACGTGAAGTTTTTGGACCAATAGTCCGAACACCTAAATGTGTCAAGCCAGTAGGGCACAAATGGGTTTTTGTGCGAAAACGCAATGAAAATGGTAAAGTCGTAAGGTATAAAGCACGACTTGTGGTACAAGGATTTTCGCAAAGGCCTGACATTGATTATGAAGAGACATATTCTCCTGTGGTAGATGCAATTACCTTCAGGTATCTAATAAATATGATAGTTCATGAAAAGCTTGAAATACATCTAATGGACGTTGTCACAGCCTATTTGTATGGCTCACTAGACCACAATATTTTTATGAAAATCCCTGAAGCACTCAAAGTGCCTGAAGCATATAAAAATTCAAAAGAAAGTTGTTTAATAAAGCTTCAGAAATCCTTATATGGATTGAAACAATCAGGGCGAATGTGGTATAATCGTCTTAGCGAATATTTGCTAAAAGAAGGGTATAAGAATGACCCTATTTGTCCTTGTATTTTTATACGAAGGTCAAAATCTGAATTTGTAATATATCTGTTTATGTTGATGACTTGAACATCATTGGAACTCCTAAAGAGCTTTCAAAAGTTGTTGAGTGTTTGAAGAAAGAATTTGACATGAAAGATCTTGGTAAGACAAAATTTTGCCTTTGCCTTCAAATTGAACATTTGAAAAATGAAATATTTATCCATCAATCAACATATACTGAAAAGGTTTTGAAGCGATTTTACATGGATAAATCACATCGATTGAGTACCCCGATGGTTGTGAGATCTCATGATATAAATAAAGATCCATTTCTACCTCAAGAAAAGGATGAAGAGCTTCTTGGTGATGAAACTCCATATATCAGTGCTATTGGGGCACTAATTTACCTTGCCAACAATACCCAACCAGATATTTTCTTCGCAGTAAGTTTATTGGCGAGATTCAGCTCATGTCCAACAAGAAGACATTGGAAAGGTGTTAAGCATATATTCAAATATCTTCAAGGAACAATTGATATGAGATTGTTGTATTCTAATGCATCTAAGTCAGAATTGATTAGTTATGCAGATGCGGGATATTTGACTGACCCACATAAAGCCCGGTCTCAAACAAGCTATTTATTCACATATGGAGGTACAATTATATCATGGCGTTCGATGAAGCAAACAATAGTTGCTACTTCTTCAAATCATGCAGAGATAATAGTCATTCATGAAGGCAGTCGAGAGTGTGTATGGTTGAGATCAATGACTCAACATATTTTGCAATTATGCGGTCTTTCTGTGCAAACAAAGATTCCAACAATATTGTATGAAGATAATGTTGCTTGCATAGCTCAATTAAAGGGAGGATATATCAAAGGAGACCGAACAAAGCATATTTCACCTAAGTTCTTTTTCACACATGATCTTCAACAAAATGGTGAGATAAATGTTCAACAGATTCGTTCAAGTGATAATCTTACAGATTTATTCACTAAGGCGTTGCCAACGTCAACATTTGAGAAGCTAAGATATAAGATTGAAATGCGTTGTCTCCAAGGTATCAAATAAATTTTTCATCAGGGGGAGTAAAATACGCGTTGTACTCTTTTTCCCTTAACCAAGGTTTTGTCCCATTGAGTTTTCCTGGTAAGGTTTTTAATGAGGCAGCACTCAAGGCGTATAACAAGATGTGTGTACTCTTTTTTCTTCACTAGGTTTTTTCCCACTGGGTTTTTCCTATTAAGATTTTAACGAGGCACATTATCTATAAGCATCCAAGGGGGAGTGTTACAAATCCACTTAATTGTGTGGATGTTTTTCTTAATCTATCCTAACGTAATGTATCTATTTATTATATTAATTAAATATTATAGTAACGTATTGTCAAATGTTGTAAAAGGATGATTTGAACATTCTATAAAAGGGTAGTCTTCACCCTTGTAAAAGACACAATTGAAGAAATTAAAATACGACTTTCAACTTTATACTTTTCATCACACTTTGTCTTACTTTGTTGTTTAAGTATTCTTACATTTTCCACTTGTTTTACAACAAAGAAGTGATTATTCCGGGAAGTAAATATAGACAAATTTAGCATAGAAAATGTTGATTTAATCTTCCAATCTCTTTATTTATGACTGTTTAGATACTTTCATCAACACACTTTTCATTAATTAAAGAAAAAATTAAAAAGAAAAAATTAAAGAAATTAAGTAAAAATACATAAAACCATAAATAGGAGGATAACTTTGTTGGGCAAGTGGGTGCTATAAATTTGAGCAGTTTAATTAATACTTTGTCTGTCCAACCGTAGTTGTTCACTATTGACTTGACACACCCTTTAAGAAATCATAAATAACAGGGATATTATTATTATATTATTCTTTGACTTTATTAAATTTAATACTTTGAAAAATGTGTTATATGATAAATAATATTTAATAGCAAGAGTAAAATAGATACAAAAGTTAAATTATTTCTTAATTTTCTAAATTGAACAAGTATTGTTGAATAATTATTTTTAATATAGTAAACAACTATTATTAGACGGAGGAAGTAACGAAGAATTAAAGAAGTCGAAAGCTTCGTGACCTGCCTAATAAATGACCCCCAGCCCAAAGATCGTTATCTCCCTCTTTATTTTTTCTGCAATATATAAGTTTCAACAATAAAAAGATTCCCCAATCTCTATCTTTAAATATCATTCAATTGTACTGTATTTCATCCGTCCACTTTTATTATTTCATCATATTAAAAAATATTCATTTTGCTTATTTATTTTAAAAGAAAATATTATTAGCTATAGTTATTTTTCTGAACAATAAATTTATTATAATCAAAATATGATATAATAAAATTATTATTCTATTTATTACTCTTAAAAATATATGCCAAGACAATATTAAACACATAAAGATGGATAAAGAAAATAATTTTCTACGTCATCTTATTTTTGTTTTTGATTTTTTCCTTTAAAAGATAAAAAGAATGCGTCATTGCCAATTTCTTGGAAAAGAACTTATGTAATCACACTCAATGCATGGTTTAAGATCGATTATATTTATAGTTAAGCATTCATTTTTTTTCATTTTTTGGGAATTTCTATTTATAAGTTTTAACGTGTTCGTTTAAGCATTTGACTCTAAAGAAAATAAACCATCACAAATAAAAGAATAAATAAAATGTTTTTGTAAGAGGTATAAAAGAGAAAAAAGGTCCTAGCGGTTCAGTTCGATTTTGAAGTTTATCGGTTTGGCTTATTGATTATCGATTTGTAGAGATGCTAAACCGTTATTAAACCATTAAGATATTGGCTTATCGGTTTTTGATCATTATCGGTTCGGTAATCGGTTTAACCGTTAAGATTTGACATAAAAAAATAATTGAAAATCACTTAGAAACAAGGTGACAAACCAAATGAACCATGCACATGAGTTCACAAGTTACATCTTGCTCAAAAGCAAACATTTTTACATTGTAGAATAACCAAGTGTTTGAGACAATCAGAAATAAAATAGGAAACCAAACTCTAAGTCAAAGACTTTATATACAAAATGACATAAATAAATTATTTAATTTACTACTGGATTATCGGTTAACCCGTTAAGAAAAAACCTCAAACCGTTAAGAACCGATAACCCGATAAGAAAAAAAATCAACACCGTTATCAAAACCGCTTAATCAATAACCCAATACTCATAAACCAATAACTTTTTTTCGGTTCAATTTTGAATAGCCCTATCCTAGATTATGATCGAAATCGCGGAGACGCATCTTAATTAAACTAATGTCCTATTACCCCCTTAACCCTTTTTTTGTAATTTTGTACACCTTTTTGGCTTACATGACATTCAAACATCTCCACGTGCCTCAACTACTAGGAGTCATGGAGTGTGCCACATAAGTCAAAAAGTGTATAAAATTACCAAAAAAAAAGAGTTTGAAAAAATAATAAGACATTAATTTAGTTAAAATGTGTCTCTGAAATTTCGATCATAGAGAATACTTTTTCCTTATCCGAAAGAAAAATACAACAAATAAAAATTAAGGCAGATTCTATACTTGAATGAGCATGACTTCATTTATTAGTTAAGCCACAAATCATGCAAATCCCAAGACTACCGGTAAATTATTGGATAAAAATAAGGAAATATTGATGACACAATAAAAATAAGATATTTGATCTCCCATATCTATTATTGGATATTTAATTTCCCTTGTGATTTTTCCATCTACATAACAACTATTTTCCACGATCGTACGAGTTCTTTAATTTACATATTTTAATATTTGATGTATCTATTTAAAAAATCATTCCTCCACACCCAACATCAACCGTCTTCTCCTATTACTGAATTTGTTTTAAAATACTTGATATTTGGACTCTTCCTTAATTACTACTCCATTATTAATACATAATCGTGTTAAAAGAGAGATAAATGATATATTCTTTGTCCTAATTTATGCTAAACAAAACTCACCTATACTCCCCCCCACACACACCAAATTTCTTAAAAAAAAATTAAAAATAAAAATACTATAAATCAACATTGATAATAATTTAAAATATTTAAAAAGAATTTGAGAAAGAAAATAATTTAGTCAAAAAAAATTAATAAAATTATTCGACTTCCCGAAAAATAACAATGTTACACAAAATGGGATGGGGAAAACAAGTTCAGAAAAGATTTCTTGATTAAGACAATTAAATATTTCCTCCAACTATTCATTTTGCTTGTTATATTTCTCTTTGCTAATCCTTTAAGAAAACATTAACTTAAAAAATAATTTCCATTAAATTATTCTTATTTATTCTTTGATTTCAACTTAATACTATTCTCTTTTTCACTATATTAATCTTTCTACATATGTATTAAATAAAATTAAATAATTAGTTATATTTTATGTTTTAAAGATAATAATTATCTTAAACAGGGCCAGCTCTATGCTTTGGGAAATAAGGCTTTTTCCTTAAGCCCCCAAATTTTGGGGGCCTCAAATTTTTATCAAAAATAAATTATGTGTTAAATTTTTTATAGAAAAAATTGATTATTTATGATAAAAAGTATAAATTTTTTTAAAATATATTATTTTACCCACTTTAACATCTTTTGTACTTTGCTAAAAATAAGAATTAATAGTGAAAAGTGTTGAACAAAGTGAATTACAAATTCTTTTTTATTTCGTTTTAAATTTTATTTTCAAGCATCACTACAATCATATTAAAATGGGGTATACCAAGTCATCAACTTCTTGCGTCAAATTCTATGGCTCTAAATCTTATCTCTATTTAATATTTATCAACTTATTACTTGTATAATTATGTTAACAATTCATATAATAATTGTCTAACTAAAAGGATGTTTTTCAATGTTGAGTTGATAAAATCTTACCTAAAACTAATAACTAAAAAAATAATATTAAAATACTAATAATTTTCTTCTAAATAGTGTAAGAAAAATAAATTTTGAATAAATATGTATATGAAGTTTGATTATATTTTAGGCCTCGAATTGAAATTTCGGAATAGGCCTCCAATCATGTTGAGCAGCCCCTGATCTTAAACCAACTATTTTTAATAAACACGATAACTAAAATGGTTCAAAAAGGAGCTTTTTTTTTTGTTTCCACCCAGTGTCCGGTATCCTCATTGGAGCGTGACTAAATTTGAATTTCACACCGAGAAATCACACATTGGAGGTAGAGCGCTTTCTAACAAAAGTGTCTCTATACCCAGGAGTATTCGAACCCAAAACCTCTGATTAAGGATAAAGAAGTACTTAATATCTTTACACTCTTGGAACCTCGTAGTCGTAGATAAATAATAAAGAGGATGAAAAAGTAGAGCTTGATATTCTTAAATTATTTCCTAATTTCAAAAAAGCCTACTATTTTAACAAAGATCTTTCACATCCGTACATGTAGTAGTAGAGCAACCATATTATATAACAAAAATAAAAAATAAAAAAATTGACTACTCTAATAAAATTGGCCAAGAGAGATCTCTTTTGCTTGATATATTCAAGTAAACAGAACTTTTTTATATTTTAATAATAATAACAAAAGATAGGTTAGGCAGTGGAGGTTGGAGAGTAGTATTTATAACCCCATATTCATGCACACAATTTCAGGGAAAATGCATTAAAACCTTAAGCTAAATACTAGGATCAACTATCTTAGTTTTCTCCCACATATGGCTTCCAATAGTAATGTTGTTTTTGGTGATGAGGAAAGCCAGCTTTCTGGTGGGACTAATAGAGTTCAACCTTGCTCTTCTACACCAAGAAAGTATGTCCTTTGATTTATTGTCATTTGTACTTTAATTTGTCTGGTTAATTTTTGAGATGATCACTCAACTAATATTTATAATCTCACTCCTATTAGCAGGAATACTATTGATGATGACGGAAAGAAGCAAAATTTTCTTTCACTCTCTCAAAGGCTGGGCATTCAGGACTTCTTTCGTTTGGATGTTAGTAATATATTTTGATTTCATCACTATTTGCCTTCAGAACAAATAAATGACTATCGTGAGTGCATAAAATTTAAACTCTATTTTTTGTTATATAGGTATGGCGAGCGTCGATGGGAGAACTCTTAGGCTCAGCGGTTCTTGTTTTCATGTTGGATACTATAGTAATTTCCACTTTTGAAAGTGACACGAAAATGCCAAATTTGATCATGTCAATTCTCATAGCAGTTGTGATCACAATTCTACTCCTGGCTGTTGTTCCGGTGTCCGGAGGCCATATCAATCCGGTTATCTCTTTCTCGGCTGCGCTCGTTGGAATTATATCCATGTCAAGAGCCATAATTTACATTGTGGCTCAATGTCTTGGTGCTATTTTAGGTGCACTAGCTCTCAGGGCAGTGGTTAGTTCATCAATTGAAGACACATTCTCACTTGGTGGTTGTACTGTCACAATAATTGCACCGGGCCCAAATGGGCCCGTTACTGTGGGCCTAGAAACGGCCCAAGCCTTATGGCTAGAGATATTTTGTACATTTGTTTTTCTCTTTGCTTCAATTTGGATGGCTTATGATCATCGACAAGCTAAAGCTCTTGGACACGTCACTGTGTTGTCCATTGTTGGTCTAGTGTTAGGCCTTCTAGTGTTTATCTCGACGACAGTGACCGCGAAAAAGGGCTATGGCGGGGCTGGGATTAACCCGGCAAGATGTTTGGGGCCAGCTATTATTAGAGGAGGTCACCTTTGGGATGGACATTGGATCTTTTGGGTTGGACCAACTATTGGTTGTGTAGCCTTCTATGTGTACACAAAAATCATTCCACCAAAGCATTTTCTTGCAGAATATGGATTCAAGCATGATTTTGTTGGAGTTGTTAAGGCTTTGTCAAATGTATAAAGGCCCAGACGCAACAATGGGCCTATGGTAATATATTTTGTTTTGGGTTTCCTTTATGGGCCAATAATAAACTAATGTGTAAAAGGACTTGAATAATAAGTAAATAGAACATCATATCATATTGTCCCTACCTAGTACCCACTTGATGTAATTTAAGCTTAAACTTATCAATGTTCAACAAGTTTCTCTCTTTCAATTGTACAAATTAATAGTATTAGTTAATGAAGAAACCAAATTAAGTATCATTTGTCATTTACATATCCAAATTTTGTTTGGCATTCATAAGCTAACCAAGGATTCGGAAACGATGGGTGCATCAACGGCTAAGAAGCACCCCTAAATCCCTGAGATCACTCGACCCCGACCGATCAATCTCCTGTCATTGCTATCTCGTGCGCAAAGGGTTGCCACTTAATATTGATTCGTGTGATATTTTTGTTAAACATAGAATAGTAAACTAATGTATTAACATAATTTGAATTAAATGACTTTAATTAGTACATAAAGTTACTGTGTGAAGTGTTGATTTTGAATTTAGGTTGGAAGTTTGAAACTATCAGCCCCTTATTTTATCCAATATTTGTAAGGTTCTCCGATGAAAAATGGGGGAACCCAGTCCGTCACCTCAAATTGAGGAGGGAGGGGCACAGAGTTTAAACCAATGCACCCATTTAGTTCTGCTGTTTTTAGAGTGTCTAATGAAATATACGTCATACCTTAAGCTATATATACATAATTTTTAATACACCCTCACATATAAAGATGGACCCGTTTCTGTTTGACATGCATTTTGATATCAAAACTAAGGTAAACGAACTCTCGAGGTTAATAATATGATCATGAGAATTTTGTTCATCAAAATTAATTAGCAGTTCATCTCATTAAGGACAAATTTCACTGTTATATATGTTGAAATTTTGTTTAGATTAAATTAATTATATAAGTATTTTAAATGAAAGAATGTGTCCTTTCATTCTTTAGTTGGTGTCTTTTAAATGAAAGAATGTGTTGTTTCATTCTTTGGTTACCACAAGTTTTATTTAAATCGAACTATTGCAGATTTCAATGTATTTCCTTATAACATTCGACAAAGAATTTCTTTGTTCTAATAGGCTTGTCATATCCACTAAAATTATTTGTGTGCAACATACCCAATGAGACTCGAACTCGAGACCTTTTGGTTAAGGATGAAAGAATACTTGCCACTCCACCATAACCCTTGTTGGTATTATTTATTTTATTGTGATACACTATAACTTGACAATGGAGCATTTGACAAGAAACAATAACTAATAATAAAAAAGAGCAAGACGATTCATGGACTGGTCAAAGCATATTCCAATATTTGCATGAACAAATTGTAATGGTCGTTATGAGTAGGTCCATAGATAAGAAATTTGGGCCAGAAAACTTTTTGGATAGTAACTTGATTTTTTTTTTTTTTGGCTAGGGAAGCCTTGGATGGAATTTGGGCTAGGTGAGGTCTAGGGTCATCCGGAAAAGGGTGGGGTCTTGATTGATGTATAGTTATAGCAATACATGAAGGAATCCATAAGGCCTTTCAGAATTGAATTCGAATTTGTAGAACTCCCAAAATCAAGCTTATCATGAATGACACGAATGAGGATGTCAAGGGAAAGTGTTGTATTGTAAAAAGGGCCCTTCTTCCGAAGTTGAGGTTGCTGAACTTTCGTTGATCTCGCTATAGCATCCGGTCTCCCACTATCGCGAGGTAAGTTGTTATAGCGAGGGGTTTGAGTTGATGAGGTTCAGTTTAGGGAACAAGTGTCTCAAATTGACAAAGACACTAAAAGAATTTCACTTATATAAATATAAAAGTGCACATGACCATTAAAATACCAAGCATGTCTGAGTGGAAAGCAAAAATAAGATGTTTATCGATGTAATTTTGAGACATTATAGACTTGAATGAGCATGACTTCATTTATTAGTTAAACCACAAATCATGGAGCCAACAATGCTAATCCCAAGTCTCACATTTGATACTTCTATACGATTTACGAATAAGGTAAAAATTGATGACACACTCTGTTAAGTTATTTGACCTCCCATCTCCATTATTGGATCTTTAATTTCCCTTGTGATTTTTCTATATGCATAACAACAATATTTCCCAATCGTTGGTATTCTTTAATTTACCTATTTTAATATTTGTTGTATTTACTAAAAAAATCGTTCCTCTACTCCCCAACATCAATCGTCTTTCCATATTACTAAATTAGTTAGTTTCAAAATACTTGACTTAAAAAAAACATATATATGTAATATGTTTTTAGGACTCTCAATTACTACTTCACAATTAAATCATGCTAAAAGAGAGAGAAATGATGTTTTTTCCCTAATTTATCTGAAGGGATTCAATATATTAAGGATAAATCACTCAATTTTTACTATGAGTTCAGGTATATGGGGGGGGGGGGGGGGGGGGG
>JAJOOR010033948.1:0-11868 GCA_036250505.1 Solanum acaule | reverse complement strand
GCGACCTCCCTTTCGGGCAAGTCGAAAACACATGGGTGGCTTTGTATTTGCAACTACAAACCCTTTAGATTAAACCACAACCACTAGGTGAAATCACCATTAACATACATCTAACCTATCAACAAGCAAGACCTAACAAGAATATCAACCCATATTTGCTAAATCACACCCCAAGAATGGGGGTTTTTAGCCACACATCAAGAAATAAGAAATTATACCTAACATGATAATGAAATCAACTGGGTATAAGAAATTAAACCTTGAATTAAGAAAAGGAAAGTGAATAGAGAAGACTCACTTCCAACTTAGGGAAGAAAAACTCCTTTCTTCAAGTCTCCACAAAACCCTCTCCAAGCTTGAGAGAAAAATACAGAAAAATACTATAGCCTAATAATATTTTTTACTCTAAAAATGTTCCACACTTAAGACTACAATTTATAGTTTTCACAGATTGTGCTGCGGAGGATTGTTCGGCGACATTAGTTGAGATCGCCGATGAACTCGGCGATCCACCTTTTGGTCAGCTCATCGCCGTCAGTGTCTTGCCTTTAGCATCCTTGCATTCTGGATCATTGGGCGGTACAGTACTGCTTCGCAGAACTAATCAGCGACTCGCCGACTGCTCCTTTCCTCACCTTTTGGTCCACTTCCTTCAAGGCTTCGCGTACTGGAACGAAGGGCGGTTCATGTCGTTTCGGCGACTCACCAAGTTGAACTCGGCGATCCGCAAGATTCCATTTCTTGTTCTTTTCAGCCCTATTTGCTCCGTTTTGCGCCTAAGTGTCCATGCTTCCACTAAAACTTTAAATACCTAAAACTTCAGCATTTTAATAAGGTATTGAGATAAAACAAGCATTCAAGGACACTATTTCTATTAAAATAAAGCCCTAAATGAGTCCAATTTGTGGTCTCATCATGTACCAACCTGAGACCTATTAGGGCAACTTTACCCACCTCAAACCAACCTATTTGAGATCTACACTTCCTACCATAAAGTACCTCAAATGGAGTAATACCAATACTTGGCTGAAAACTATTATTATATTTAAATTCAATCAATGGCAAATGGTCATCCCAATTACCCTTGAAGTCAATTACACGGGCTCTCAACATATCTTCCAAAGTTTTGATAGTACGCTCCGCTTGCCCATCAGTTTGTGGATGAAGGGTCATACTAAGCTTAACACGAGAACCAAGTCCCTTTTGAGAAGATCTCCAAAACTGAGAAGTGAATTGGGTACCACGATTGAAGATAATGGATAAAGGCACTCCATGCAACTTTACCATTTCTCTCAAGTACAACTTAGCATAGTCCTTTGCCGAATAAGAAATCTTGACCGGAATGAATTCAGTCAATTTCGTCATTCGATCTACAATAACCCAAATCGAGTCATGCTGCCACCGGGTGCGAGGCAAGCCAACAATGAAGTCCATTTTCAAATCTTCCCACTTCCAAGTAGGAATGCTAATATCTTAGGATAAACCTCCTGATTTTTTATGCCCAACTTTCACTTATTGACATTTGGGACACTTAGCCAGAAATCCCGCAATATCCTTCTTCATCCCATTCAGCTAATAGATCTCCCGCAAATCACGGTACATCTTTGTGGCTCCCAGTTGAATGGAATATCGAGAACTATGGGCTTCTGACAAGATTTGTTCCCTCAAGTCATCAACATTTGGAACACACAAACGACCTTGATATCTAAGTACTCCATCTCCCCCTTGGGAGAAAACCTCTATGGACTTTTTAAGCACCACTTCCTTCAATTCAACCAATGTTGGATCAAGACTTTGCTTGGCTTTCACCCATTGTGAACCATAACACCACCCTTGGTAGAGTGTGCTAACCGAACACCCAATCGGGCCAATCTATGAACAACTCAGACCAGCTCTTTTTTATCATCCTCAACATGAGAAACACTTCCCATAGATAGTCAACTAAGAGCATCCACCACCACGTTCTCCTTTCTGAGGTGATAGAGAACACACATATCATAATCCTTGAACAACTCAAGCCACCTTCTTTGGCAAAGATTAAGATCCTTCTGATTAAGCACATATTGCAAACTCTTGTGGTCAATAAAGACATCCACGTGAACACCATACAAATAATGCCTCCAAATCTTTAAGGTAAAAGCAACCGCCGCTAGTTCATGGTCATGAGTAGGATAATTCGTCTCATGAATCTTAAGTTGCCATGAAGCATCGGCAATAACTTTCCCATTTTGCATAAGCACACATCCTAGCCCAATTCTTGAGGCATCGCAATAAACAACAAAATAATCGGTTCCTTCTGGTAAAGTCAACACTGGAGCGAAAGTAAGTTTATCTTTCAATTCCTGAGAACTCTTTTCACATGCTTCGGACCATATGAACTTAGCCTTCTTTTGAGTCAATGGAGAGGCAATTGAAGAAAACCCCATCAACAAACCTTATGTTAAAACCCAAGAAACTTCTAATATCCGAAGGGGATAGAGGTCTAGGCCAACTCTTAACCAAATATGTCTTCTTAGGATCTACCTCAATACCCTTACTTGAAATAATATGATGGAGAAAAGTCACGGACCTTAACCAAAACTCGCATTTGCTAAACTTTGCAAGAAGTTGTTGGTCCTTGAGATCCTCAAATGATTAACATATTCACCCTCACTTCTCGAATAGATCAATATCTCATCAATGAACATAATAAGAAACATGTCGAGGTATTGTCTAAACACCCTATTCATAAAATCCATAAATGCCGCCAGAGCTTTAGTCAAACCAAACGACATTACCAAAACCTCATAATGACCATACCGAGTTTGAAAAGTCGCCTTCGAAATGTAATCTTCGTTCACCCTCAATTGGTGATAACCTGACCGAAGGTCAATCTTGGAAAAGTAACTTGCTCTTTGAAGTTGGTCAAACAATTCATCTATCCTTGGGAGGGGATACTTATTCTTAAATGTAACTTTTTTCAACTACTGATAATCAATACACATACGAAGTGAACCATCTTTATTTCTAACAAACAAAATTGGAGCACCCCATGGAGAGATACTCGATCGAATGAAACCCTTATCAAATAAATCTTTCAACTGCTCTTTCAACTCTTTTAGTTCTGCTAGAGCCATTCGGTAAGGAGGAATAGAGATAGGTTGCGTATCTGGGAGAAGGTCAATACCGAAGTCTATTTTCTTTTTGGAGGAATACCAGGTAAATCATATGGGAACACTTCCGGAAACTCATTAACCACGGGGACCGACTCAAGAGTAGGTGTTTCAGAATCCACATCACTCACCCTAACTAGATTGTAAATGCAACCCTTAGAAATAATCTTTCTAGCTTTAAGACAAGAGACAAACTGACCCTTAGGCATATAATTTCTCCCTTTCAACTCTAGGACAGATTCATTAGGAAACTGAAACTTGACTACACAAGTCCTACGATCAATAGAAGCATAACATGAATGCAACCAATCCCTACCAAGGATAACATCAAAGTCTAGCTTATCAAGCTCTATGAGATCAACAAGAGTAATTCTCTGGTACAAGGAAATGGGACAGTTTCTATAGACCCTCTTAGCCACAATAGAATCACCAACATGAGTAGAGATAGAAAAAGGATCTAACAACACATCTGGAAGAATATCAAACCTCATAGCCACATATGGCGTCACAAAAAACAAGGTAGCACCGGAGTCATGTAAAGCATAAACATCCAGTTGAAAGACTTTCAACATACATGTAACCACATCGGGAGAACCCTCTTGTTCACCACGAGTCTGAAGTGCATAAAATTTGTTTGGCTTGGGAGCATTTGAACCCGAACCATTATGACCATATGAAGAATTAGGCTGAACCCTTCGACGATTATCTATATCATTCTTAGAAATTAAAGGACAATCTCTTATCTTGTGGTCCATCTTACCACAACCGAAACAAGCATTGGAACCCGCTAGACACTTGCCCTCGTGCTTCTTTCCACACTTAGCAAAAGTAGGCAACAAGGACCCACTATCACTTCCTCATTGAGGCTTAGGGTTAGGCACCCTCTCTTTGTTGAACTTAGAAGGAGCATTGGAGGATCCTTGACTGGAAAACCTTTGTCGAAACTCAGAACGACCTTGTCCAGCGGACCTAGAATGTGAGAAGTTACCATCACCGACCTTAGCTCTCTTTGCCTTCCTAGACCTTTCCTTAAGTTTCTCTTCTTCAATTTGTTGAGCATGAACCATGAGACGAGAAATGTATATATCATTGACAAGTATAGCGGTACAACATTCCTTAACCACCATTTCATACACTACCGAAACAAACTTACTCATCCTTGCCCTAGGATTGGCAATCATAGTAGGAGCATATCGAGACAATTGTGTGAACTTCAAAGCATATTACTTCACACTCAAACTTTCTTGGTGAAGGTTGATGAATTCAAGCACCTTTGCCTCCCTCATCTCAAGGGGAAATAACCTATCAAGGAGTTGAACTTTGAACTTTTCTCAATCGAGAGGACCGCATCTTCCTGTCTCCCCTCTTTTTATTGGTTGAACCAAATTTGAGCAACACCCTTAAGTTGATAAGTGGCCAATTCTGCCTTTTCCACCGGCGTCACTCCCATGATCATCAACACCTTATAAACCTCATCAATGAACTCTTGAGGATCTTCCTCAATTTAGAACCATAAAATTACGTAGGATTCATTCTAGTGAAGTCCCTCACTCTAGATGTCGCCCTACCCATATTTAGGTACACGTGATCGCAAACTCCCTATTGTCTTGGGCCATCATGGCTTGAGCCAATACTTGAAAAGCAACTCTAAACTCCGCATTAGTTACATGCTCAGCCAAAAGGGTCGACTGGAGCTTGAGGAAGAGCTTCTTATTCCACATTTTCCTTCACATTCCTTCTAGCATAAGCTCTTCGAGTAGTCATATCCTATAGAGCATCGGATAGGGATTAGAAGAGAGACCTTATAGAGTAAAACTCTATCGCATGACTTTAGTGTAATGAAAGAAGTAGAGTTTCCTAAACATCTTATAGCCTCTCATTCATAAATGTGGTGCGCTTCACACTTATGAACAAGACTCTACTCGATGTGGCTTATGAGACTTCCTAGGACCTTTCTAAACATTGTGCTCTGATTACCAAGTTTGTCACGACCCAAGGTAGCCCCTAGGCGTAACATGGCGTATAAGACCCCGAGAGGCCCCATACAAGTCACTTAGCTTTCATCATACAAGATATAGAATAAAGTGATTTAAAAGACAATTCAATATATCAAAGTCTATTAGAACATAGAGGAAATCTAAACATCGTCTCAAAGCCATCTAGTATATAAGAATGAATCTAGGCGAAGCCCGTACATCATGTTCCAAAACTGAAAATAAGGAAAGACTGAAAATAGTAAGTGTCCGGTCCTCGAAGCATGAGGACTCACCAATGCTCGAAATCTCCTCAACAAACTCTAGCCATAAAACTGGGAACCCTGACTGTTGAACCCTACATTTTGGGAAATGTATGAAAGAATATGCGTTAGTACAAAATATGTACCAAGTATGATAGCCATGCATAAAACATTTGAAAATATACTAAAAAGAGATACTTTCATGACATGGAATGACCATGATAAAACATGAGATAAATAATTAGAAAACATGACTCATAAAACATGGTCAATGCACATAGTCATCATCTGAAACATGTATGAGATACTTTATTGAAGTAACCTTAGTTCATCATAACATGCTTGTGGGAAGTAGCCTTAACCAACATATAAGGCCATGAGAGCTATTATCATGGAATCCAGTGTTTGCCCTACACGGAAAAGGGGTTGTCCTCTTGCCAAAGTAAGGACCATGAACATCTAGCTTATGTGGATCTACTAGCTAATGTCTATCTAGACAATCCTATGTTGGCACATAGTTTATGGGATACGGGTAATCGCTACTTGTCCACTCAGTTCTAAGCTTAACTTCCACGGAATAGTTCTTATTCATATTCATCTTAACTCTTAAAAGAACATGGGTACTCGCCTCTTGTCCTTACATCATATGACATAGGTAATCGCCTCATGTCTTTCAATTGGAGAGCATGGGTAATCGCCTCTTACCTCAACATTAGAATAGCTCATTAACATTGGTTCATTTTTGTTGAGAAAGCCTTTCAACCCTAAGAACCCTTATTATGTGAGAACACCTTTCACAATCATGCTTTCATGTGTATATGAGAAATCCTTTCATCAACACAACAATAACAACATCATTGATACTTCACTCTCAAAGCATCCTTAAAACATTTACATCAATTTCATAAGATCATGCTTGATTTAATAAACTTCTCTTTCATAATCCAAAACCTACATCATATGATCATAACTTGGAAAAAACACGGGAATTTCATGGGTTCATGGCGATCATCATAAAAACATGAAATTAACTCAATTCATGCATAAAAGATCATAGATCAATCAATTAAATCAATAATTAAAAGAACTCATAACATAGAAGAAAACCCTAACTAAATTAAGGAATTCTAACTTTGTAAATTGGAGAATTTAGGAACTCCATGGAGGAGAGGGGTCCATGGATGAAACAATCATACCTCAATGCCAAAAGCTTGACTTCAATGGGGGAATTAGAGACTTGACTTGAGACCCTAGGTTTATCCCTTCTTCTTCAAGCTTTCTAGAGAGAGAAATATTTGAGAGGAAAAGTTGTTCTTCTTTTGTAAATTTGAGAGAATGATTTCAAGTGGGGAAGTTTAAGGGTTAAACGCTTATATAGGAGTTTTGGTGAAGGGTAAAATGATATAGTATTAGACTAGAATAATTAGGAAAAGACCAAATGCCCCAAAGAAAATAATTGCCGACATCATCGATAGTGATGGCCTATGGTCCATGTTTCCACCAACGGACCGTCCTGTTCGTCCGTCGTTTGGTATCAGAGGCTCAAAAATCAGAACCCCAACAACGGGACCCACCCACGGGCCGTGGTCCAATCGAGAGGCCATGGGTCCCAACCGTGGTCCTCAACTTTCAACCTCAAAATCTCACTATAGTCTGATACTCACCTACGAAACCTATTTACGTCTCATGCTTTGGACGACGGTCTGTCTTGGTGAATCGTTGAAAATGTATTGGAACTTGACATTTTTGGAAAGAGTGACTGGCCAACCACGGACGTGACCTACGATCGGTGGGTCGTTCCACGGGTCGTGGATGGCACCATAGGAACTGGCACCAGAATTTCTAAAATCTTAAATTTTATTTTTTGTTTTCTCGAATCCGAGGTGTTACATAGTTACATGAACATAGACTCATCTTAACATTTTGAATTTGGTAGCTCGATTTTTGGTAATTTTCAAGAAGGAATTGTGCATTTTATCTCATGAGGAAGAATCTAACTCTAGATTTGGTACTTTTTTTTTCCTTTATTATATTGTCATTTTCATGATTTAATACCCCAATTATTTTGGATTTTCTTCAACTATAGCCTTTTACGTCTTCCCTTCACCATGTTGTGAAAGAATCTTGTGTTTCCACCCCTATTTTCAAACCAATCATAGTCTGCTTTTTGTTGCCAAAAGACTTCTTCAAAATAAAGATATATTTTAAATTTAGCTTGACCTCTTTGCATAATTGCTCTAGTAATGACATTTGCATGGCTAAAACTAGAAGATCTAAAGAAATAGATCCCAAAATAGTGTGGGATAAAAGGAGAGTGTCATATTGGTTTGTTTAGAAACAAGTATATTTTAATGAGGTTAGTATTAATTGAAGACTTTGTGAACATGATATCTAAATATTCATACTTCATTAAAGTTGTTGATGGTTATCTGATTGAATGATACTTTTTCAAGGGATCATTGTTTACCCTAGCTTTCGTAGTGGACAAACCTATATCTTGACAACGCCAAAATTAATAAAACCAAACTCAGTTGTGCCAAGGTCAAGACTCAACCGTTGTCGTAGATCTTTCGCAACAGTTGGACACGCGTTTCATTAGCTCGCGTGGTCATAGAGCTATGGCAACGATTGTAACTTTGCGTTGCCATAGACATTCCTATAGCAATGGGTTTTTCATCCTTATGATGCAACAAACAATTTATAACCATTGGTGTAGAAAGTATATTACAATGGTTAACTTATCTTTTACAGCGGTTGTTATTTTTTATGATAAATCAATAATTTACGTGATATATTGCAACAACATATTTTACCTATTGCAAAATGGTCTTTATGAAATAGCAATCAAGGTTGTAAATCACTATTAGTATATATTTAATAAACTATATTACAAAATGAAATATATATATATATATATATATATATTTACTAGTTCTCGAACACGTGTATTACACATGTATTCTATGCTAATTAGTACAAATTTCTTAAAATAATAGAAAAAGGAGGAAAAGATTGAGCAAATGCGAGAATTTTAAAAGAAAACTAAGCAAAATAAGCCACGTCATTAATATAAAATAAAATATGAAGATTGAAAATGCAAGCAATGAACAACAAAGAACAAAAAGAATAAAAATTACAAGAGCAAAATAATGTTATACACAACTTAAAGGAAAGTTAATTGAAGAAACTAATATAAAAAGAATATACCTTTATCTAGAAAGTGTTATGAATACACCACATTTTGAGCATTTTAAAGAACAAAGCGTTATATTAATTTGACAATGGACCAAAGGCTAAAGTTATTAATTTTATAGAAGGTAATTAAAGGATATGAAAAGTTTTTTAACTAATGGAAGCTAAAATGAAGTAGAAAACAAAAGACATTGTAATATCATAACTAAAGAATTAAAGTATAACTATTGAAATTCAAATTATGTTATTATGTAATTAAAATATTATTATTTAATTAGATATTTAATCATGTTAATTAAATGGAAGGGTAAAATGATAATCCAACTTTGAGGTTAGGAGCTTCCAACTTTTAGTAATATATATACACACACTAGGCAAGAGTTGTCCGTGCAAGCATGGGCCCAAAGTTTCTAAATTTGTGTGAGTTGAATGTAAGGATAATGCATACATGGAGACACAAGCGCACGCGCGTGACATATATATATATATGGTTGACAGTTGTTTTGTTTGTTGTCATAGCTCTGTTATTTACATTGGATATCTACATTCTACAGTATTTACATAATGCTGCATTTCGACTGTTTTTTAGTGTTACTCAGCGCCAAACAGAAAGTCTCTATGAAATAAAAGGGAAAATGAATTTAGTATGTCGTTATGCGTTGGAATAAATGAGGAGTATAGTACTGGATTATTTAAGAATTTATGAGTGATTGCAAGATTCAAGTACCTGTCAATTTCCAAGAAGTAGGCAACAAAGTCCACGCTATCAACAACAAAAGTGTACGCCCTCAACAATTGTAGTAGTTGAGTAGATAAAAAGGTGTTGCCAACCATATTGCAAAAAGGTAGTATATACTACACTGATAACAAAAGGAGAAAACATCAGTTGTTGAAGAAATAGTGTTGACAAAATATATGATTATTTAGTTAGGAATAAGGTGAGTATCACTGTAGGTTGCGATATTAACATACAATCATTAGATTTAAAATCAATATCTGTGTAACGCTAATATCATCATTATCCAAAAACACAAACATTGTTACCTAAGTTGCGTGTACTATTCACTTTCGATGCTACACCCGTGTTGTATTCTCCAAAATAACACGACCTTTGGAGAATCCGACTCGCAACCGTTGACATTTTTGAAGAGTATGAGCAACAAAGATTGTTCCCCTGACATAACTGTTGCCTTGCAAAAAGGAGCCTTCACAAGTTCCCTAGGTTTGTTCTAGTAATACCTCTTCCAGATGTATCAAAAACAAATTACTTTGATCTATCAAATGAAATAATGCCTCTTACAGAATACAACTATCCATCTTGAATTTCTTTAAATTAGCACAAGCATGACCTAATGGAGACCCTTTTGGAAACCTATTTAGAAACTTACTATCAAAAAGCTCCTTTAAGGCTATATCGAGTAAAAATTAATTTAAATGAAACTGTTACGTTCACATGAATGCCCCTAATTTCCCATTCTGATGCTTTTACTCAAACCTGATGAGTGCAGCAATGATCAAATTGTGAAAGACATGGCAGAGGTTTGAGAAATATGTTTGCTGAAAGTATCATAGGATACATGACAGCAGAAACACTCGAGAAAGTGAGTAAGACAATCTAATTATAGGAATTTCTTGCTAAAAAGTTTAAATTATAATCGAAATGTCATACAGTCAAATGAATTTTTCTAATGCCCTTTTCCAGCTTTGATCGGGCAAAAGTAAATACACAACGCATTACAATTTTGTGCTATCGCAGTAAGATTCAAGAAAGGAATCATAGCATGATAAAATTGAAATAATAAATTTACTTGCATTGTACTTCAACTCAAATAGAAAAATACAAAAAAAAAAAAAACTTGCATGTTTGAAAGTGAGCTGCCTGTCTTTCAAATGGTATTCCAAAAAGACAATAATTTGTCACCTATTCTAGAATAGGGGTCCTGTACTACAACTCTTGCACCTAAGATCAAAGTTCTATAATCACGTTTCACAGCAAAACTGGTTCATATAAGTAAACTTGAAGCCTCATCATAAGATTAGAGAACTAATAGAACATCTTCAATGAGTCTGAGCTATATGGGTAAAAACTAAGAGAGATCCTTGTAGTCGAGAAAAGACTCATTTTTATTCAATAGTCAAAGAACCCCTTGTAGTTAGCTAGCCAATCCTCAGTTGTTCATCAGGAAACCTCAAGAGTATGGACATGCCCCTCCGTTATGATTCCACTTGAATACTTTCCCCGACTTTGGGTCAATGACAGAGTTCAGAGTTCAAACTCTCTGTTATGATCCCACTTATACCACCACTTAAATACTTTTCCCAACTTTGGATCAAGGACAGAGTTCAAACTCGTGACGTGCACATTCCTCACTATAATTTTTCTCCCAATATCAAGAAAACCATTGCGGAGATTAACTTTTCCAGCTTGCAGAAGCATTTGATAAATCTGTCAATATAAGAATTAGTTGATGGGTTCTGAGATTCTGATATTTCTAACCCAAAAGATTCTCCTACACTATTAATCAGGAAAATGTGTCTGGCAAATAACATTGCAATCCAAAATCAAATCCTTGTCCTTACATGAGAGCATGTAATTTTTGAAATTTATATCTTCTACCATCTGTGTGTCATTTATCAACAAAAAGTGCTCCTCATCAGAACTCACAAGCAACAATATTCCAACTAACACAACCAAATATAGCAAGAGGAAAGGTTTACTGAAAATAACAAAACTCTAGTGCTTTACCTACCAGTTCCTTCCTCCAGAACCTTAAATTAAGCCTAAGGAAAGAATATAATAATACCCTTAAAATTGAGAAAGACTACTGGAAATTAAAAACTCGTATTAACTGACTTTTCAAGGGAGATGCAAATACGAAATTCTTTCATCTTTCAATTGTTAAATAATAGAAGATGAAGAAATATGATCTCTTATTTTAAAGATGACAATGGTGACCCAAAAAATATTGTTGATCACACCTTTAACTAGTTCTCAAATTGCTTTACTATAGGCGTGAAAGGGCACAATGTGTTCAACTGCATCCTAGAAATCAACTATCAAGAAGAAAGCACACCACCAAAAATCAAAACTTAATAGTAAAAACAAAAATTGTAGAATTGGAAAACTAAACTTCAAGACTGCAGCTGAAGTGTCAAGAGTCAACTAACATGGCTGCAATAAGTTGCCCATTTTACCAGTGTCTACATCCTTTCCCGCTTATTAAATCGATGACACATCTTTAAGGGTTTTAAGGAGATAACTCTTTTTTTGAGTTTTGGACAAAAGAA
>JAJOOR010033947.1:0-13589 GCA_036250505.1 Solanum acaule | reverse complement strand
CTTGAATATAACTAATTCTTAATGATCTTAATTAAGTAGAACTTAATAATTAAACTTAATTAGAACTTTGAACTTAATTTATAATAACTTGAACGTAATTAGAATTAATATTATTAATTATTTGAAATCTTAAACTTAATTAAAATTTATGAACTAATTAATAAGATATATAAGTAATAATAAATATATTTATTAAGTAATTATAAATATATATTAACAATATAAATTAGTTTAATGTAGTAAAATTATTATTAAATTTAATTTATAATATACAATTGAATATCTATATTTTTGTAGATGGATCATCGTTTGTGGATGTATAATATGCATTATGAAACTGAGTTGGTTTGAAACCTGAGTTTATTAACGGTATAGAGATTTTATTGAACATACAATGACACTTGATATTTTCAAGAATAATGGATTAGTTAGGTGTCCTTGTAGTGCATGTAGGTGCTTAAATTTTTTTGAACTAGATACAGTCATGGTTCATTTGTACCGTAATGGATGTAAGCCTAGATATTTTATATGGATTGATCATGGAGAAAGAGATGGATTGAATGGTATGTTTTATAATTCGATGCCTGTTGATGAATATAATATGCTTGCACCACATGGACAAATTAGGGTTGAACATGATTGGGTTCATGAAATGATCAATGATGTTTTTGGGGTTCAAGGTTGGATGGAACCCGGACAATATTTTGATGAAGCTCCTAATGAAGAAGCAAGGCGCTTCTATGATTAATTAGAAGAGTCTAGTCGTCCACTATGTGAAGGGAGTCCGCATTCTTCCTTGTGAGTTGCGGTTAGATTAATGAATATTAAATCAGATTGAAATGTTTCTAATGCGGCTATGGACTCAATGGTTGATCTTTTGGGTGAACTAGTTAATCCGAAGTTTAACATACCTAAGAACTTCTATTAGGTAATGCGTTTGGTTTCCAAGTTAGGATTGACGTATGATAGAATTCATTGGTGTGTTAATGGTTGCATGTTGTTTTACAAGACTGATAGTGAATTAGAAAATTGTAAGTTTTGTGGACATGCTCTTATAAGAGGACTCCGGCTGAAAAATGGTCCAGTTAAGGCGATGCATTATCTACCTCTTATTCCTAGGTTAAAGAGGTTGTATGCATCAATGAGGTTTGCCCCACATATGAGATGGCATCGTGAATATAGAAGGTCGTCGGGTGTCTTGTCTCATCTATCTAATGGTGAAGCATGGAAGCATTTTGATAATGTATATCCTGATTTTGCTAGTGAACCAAGAAATGTTAGACTGAGGTTGTGTGCAGATGGCTTCACACCATTCTCTAATGATGCTTCGCCTTACTCATGCTGGCCAGTATTTCTTACTCTGTATAATCTTCCTTCTGAAATGTGCATGACCAGTTCCTACATCTTTCTAAGTTGTATTATTTCAGGTTTCCGTAATCCAAAAAATTTGATTGATGTCTATCTACAACCATTGATAGATGAGCTCAAACAATTGTGGTTTGAAGGTGTTTTGACTTATGACATATCAACTAAGCAGAATTTTGTGATGCGTGCTTCTTTAATGTGGACTATTAATGATTTTTATGTATATGATATGTTGTCTGGTTGGATGACAGATGGAAAGCTAGCATGTCCGTATTGCATGAAAAATAGTAAGGCATTCACTTTAAAGCATAACAGAAAAAATACATGGTTTGATTGTCATCGCCAGTTCTTGCCAATGAACCATGAGTTTAGAAAGATGAAAAATGCATTCAGGAAAAATAAGATTGAAAGTGACCCCTACCTCCATTACTTACAGGGCATCAAATTTGGGAGAGAGTTTCTCAATTACCTAAAGTGACAAAAGCTTCACCTTCTAGACTTCCTAGATATGGTGTTGAACAAAATTTGATCAAACAAAGCATATTTCGGGAGTTGCTGTATTGGAAGGATAATCTGCTACGACATAATCTTGATGTGATGCACATTGAAAAAAATTATTTTGACAATTTGTTTAACAGAGTGATGGATGTTAAGGGAAAGACAAAGGACAATCCAAAAGTTAGAATGGACATAAAGGAATATTGTAGGAGAAGAGAGTTATGGTTGCAGGAATTACAAAATGGTAAAATAGTTAAGCATAAAGCCAGTTTTTCATTCACATTGGATGAGAAACGTGAAATTTGTGAGTGAGTTCAATATTTGAGGATGCCGGAGGGCTATGCTTCGAATTTAGGAAAGCGGCAGATATGAATAAAGAAAAATTGATAGGTATGAAAAGTCATGATTGTCATGTATTCATGGAAACTTTAATTCCTATCGCTTTTAGCCATCTACCCGAAAGGATATGGAAACCAATCATAGAGAAGTCTTTTCTTTAAAGATTTGTGTTCTGAAAGTTTTTGGAGAGTAGTTTAGACAAGATGGAAGAAAATATTCTTGTTATTACTACTAAGTTGGAGAAGATCTTTCCATTTGGTTTCTTTGATGTGATGAAGCATCTTCCAATTCACCTTGTACAAGAGGCCCTCCTCGGAGGTCCAGTTCAAACAAGATGGATGTATCCATTTGAGAGGTAACATTGAAATATTCACTAAGTAAAATAGTTAATCATTAAGTTTTTCTTTCCTCTTTAACATATATAGATATATACATGTAGAAAAATTGGTTGTTCCAAGCAAAAAATTAAGCAAGGAAAAGATAGAAGGATCAATTGTTCAAGGTCATATTGGTAGAGAAACTGGTGATTTTTATTCTTATTACTTTGATAATGATGTGTCATGTAGGAGAAACAAGCCCAATCACAAAGATGAAGGTGATATTGATCATTTATTTCCACATATATCAATTTTTAATCAAAATGGTCGAGGATCTAAAATGTGGGAAGCGAAGCTTCACTAGTATGGAAATGCAATCAGTCGTGACACATATATTGCATAATTATCCAGAGATTCAACCATATCTCAAGTAAGTGTTAAAAATATGTTACTAAATTACATGCATACTAATAACTGTTCAAAAATATATTAACTAACAAAATATCTGAATGTACAATGATCAGCTTGTTCGTAAACACATGGGGTAATGAAGCCATCAATACGAAATTTTCCAAATGGTTAACAAAATATGTAAGTGTGCAAGCTTACATTGAATCAATAAGTATTTAATAATATATTCATGTTATACTAAATTATATTATATTAAACAACAATATATAGGTTTGCGATGAATACTCAAATGTCGAACATTTGCAATTAGTGAAAAAGGTTGCACTTGGACCTGAATCTCAAATTCAGACAATGATAAGTATTGTGTCAGTGGTTTTAAGTTTCAAACTGAAAAAGTTTCTAGGAATAAGAAAACAAACAATAGCGGTGTCTTCATACAAGGTGATGTTGATAGTACTGGCTAAACTATTGAATATTATGGTGTCATTCATGAGATTATTGAAGTAAGATATTCAGGTTGGCCTAAAAAGAAGATCGTATTATTTCACTGTAAGTGGTTTGACCCATCGCACAGAGGCACAAAAGTGGACCAACAACATAATATAATTGAAGTTAAGCATACCAGAAAATACAGAAGTTATGATCCTTTCATCATTGCACAAAATGCTAAACAACTGTATTACGCTCCATATCCATTGCGTAGAGACAAAGCTGATTGGTGGGTTGTTATAAAGACTAAACCTGTGGGAAGAATTGAAATTGACAATGTCTTAGATGTGGCATACCAAAATGAGGTTGCACTTGTTCAACAACAAGTTGATGTTGAATTGGAAATCACACTAGAACATCCTCAACACATATTAGAAGAAGTATCTAATGATGAGATAATGATAAATGTTGAGGAAGAAATAAACGAGTATGGGGAAAATGATTCATTTGATAACGAAAAATATGACAATTAAAATGAAACAACTGAGGAGGAAGAATGGGAGAGTGATGGAAATAAAACAAGAGAGGAGGAATAAAAGTAGAATGATAGACTATGTAACTAGTATGTAAGTTATTTATTTTGCTAATGCTAATTTTATTTAATTTATGATTTTTATATATTATCTATGTAAATTTACGTACATATGTCATCAGGGGGTGAGGGTGATAGATTATGCGAGTATCTTGGAGTTAGTTAGCCTAATAAGACTAAAAAGAAGAAGTCTAGGAGACCTATAGATTCTGAGGATATTCCAGGATTTCTTTCATTTGTGCCGGAGCGCATTACTCATGATACTCATTTATTAGCTATTCCATTTGGTACGGCGGATCCTCGACAATATTATCCTAATTACTGTTGACCACCCGGTGCTTCCTCTACTTCACTGTCACTGCCTCCACAGCGCTACGAGAACCTACCTTTATAGGCTATTCGTCGAGCACGACCCTTATCGGCTGGCCGTACTCCATCTACCTCTCCATCTCCCATAGGTACATCTCCTCAACTATCTGCCATGAGGATTAGAGATTCTAGTAGTGAGCAGTCAGATGTTGTGGCTGGTACACCTCCATTGACTCAGCATTATGTCCATCCTGGTGTATCACCTACACCTATACCTACACCTACACCTACGCCATATGAGACATCTGCTCTAGCACCGGGACAGAGGGACAGAATTGACAGAGTCATGATTGAGCCAGATGGGTCATCGTAAGTTTGTTTCGTTATCTATTTGTTACTTTATTTTACTTATTTGAGCATCTTTAATATATTATTCATGAACTAACATGTTCATTATGTGTTTTCCAGGTGGTATCCTGCGAAGGATGCTGTCTGGGCTTTAAAAGACTCTGTGAGAAGGCTTTTTACACAGGCTTATCACTCTTGGAGTGAGATCCCAAACAGTATACGTCAGGCGATGTGTAATGAATTTACGTAAATAATTTTTTAGTTAAGTTTATTAATTTTAGTATCCTTTACTCTTTTTTTTTAATTATCTAATGTTATTCATTTTTTTCAGATTATATGTACTTGGGAACCGAGGTTTAATATGGTCATTGCGATCACATTTGAGAGGAGGGCATCCGTGAGACTGTCTAGCTGGCTGAAAAAAGCTCGGGATACCGATCAGTGTCCGGGTTGGATGTTGCCTTATGTGTTTGATGAATTGCATCAATATGGGAACACAGATAAGTTCAAGGCGATGTCCGAACAAGCCAAAAAGGCTAGAGGCAGTCTTAAGGGTGGCTCATTGCACACTAGAGGTGCAAAGAGCGTTGGAACAATTACAAGAGAGATGGTAAGTTCTAATTCAAACTTTTCAATATATAATTAGTTGTTTAATATCGTTATAATATAAATTTCATTTTTATTTATAGGAAAAAGAAATGGGGTGCACTCCCTTGTACCAGAGGTTTTCAAGAAGACTTATGTGAAGAAGAAAGAAAGTGAGTCAGATCCGGATGTGTGGATGGAGGAAAGGGCCGAACGAACTTTTGTAAGTTATTTAATATGAATAATATATATTAATAGTGAATATATTTATGATACGTATATATATATTGATGTCAATTTTTATATTTAATATGCAGAATGAGTTTAATCAGTATGTCAATGAGAATCTAGATAGTTCAGTCCAAATGAAACCTCAACTGTCCAGCCAAATTTGGACAGAAAAAGTGATAAGGGGGACACACAAGGGTATAGTCTATGGTCGAGGCTCTTAAAACAATGTAAGACGACTCCAGTCAGGCTTGCAAGGCATTGGATCATCACGTGAAGCTGAGGCACTTGACGATGTTCAGATTGTTGATCCCAATTTATGTGGCACAAATAGAATTTCGAGAGTACTCACAATTTTTTATGTTGTTTAAATATTTTAAGTTACTAATTATTGTGATTTATAGTACTCTTTACATAATTTTTAAATAATATTGTTATTTTCTTTGTCCAATTTATGTGGCACTCGTAGAATTTTGAAAGTCAACCAAATTTTTATTTAATTTTTAAATATTTCAAGTTAATTATTATTATTATTTATAGTAATTTTGCATAACTTTCAAACATATAATAGACCAAAATAAATATGGCATATAAATTGAAACAGATAGGGTACTAATTTTTCAGAAATATCCTCAGCTAGAAGGCATGTCGATGAATTGTTTGCTTCCAGTCAGTAGTCGCCTCTATATAGTTAAAATATTTTAAGTTATAAATTATTGTGATTAATAATACTTTTATGTACTTTTCAAATATATGACATATCAAAAAGAAAAATAAAAATAAACAAATTGAAATTGAGAAAATACTGAATTTTCAAAAAACCTTCAATTAAAAATAAGCATATCAACGAACAACTATATGCTCCCAACCGCTTTTATATTAATAGTAATGTGGAAGAAAATTTCACCTTTAACTAATACGTGAGTTCTACTTATAGTCACTGGTGATATTCTTTTTTCTTTTTCTTTTTTTTAAGAAGAAGATTTTATTCAAAATGCATATAGAACCACGTCTATTACAATATTTAACAATGCCCTCAATCTCCTTAGTCTCCCAGAAATGACAAATTGAGTCATGCTTGAAGATAGTGAAGGGAGAACGCCACGTCTATTACAATAGTTCTTCTTCTCCTCCTCCTCCTGCTACTGCTGCTTCTTCTTCTCCTCCTCCTGTTGCTGCTGCTTCTTCTACTTTTCCTCCTGCTGCTTCTTCTTCTTCCTCTTCTGATGAAGTCTCTTCTTGGATACCTTCGATATTCTCTAAACAATAACATTCTTTATAATATCTTTGTTCCTTCTCATTTTCATTTTATTTTAGTTTACTTTATGACTTATTAACTATATTTTATTTTCTCCCTAAAATTACATCAATCGAGCATCTTTGTGATAAGTTCATTCTTTCAATTTTGGTGAATCTCCAACTTATCTAAGGTAAGAATCTCCTTAATTAATCGAATTGACTTGTGAAGTTTGTAAGCATCTATTGTTAATCGATTTGTCTTTTACACCATTTTAGCATAAAGTTAATATCTCAAAAGGTAACTCAACTTTGATAATTTATCTAGTAAAGTTATTTAACTTTATTTTGTATCAATAAAATCACTCAACTTTGATTTTTATATCAATAAAATCACTCAACCAAATTTATCATTAAAAAAGTTGACAAAGCAAAATAAATTATTTTTATGCCATATAAATATAAAATTTATAAATATATAAAATTAAAGAAAACTTATCAAATTTTTTTTTTTACTGATAAACTTAATTAGTGAAAACTATATTATGGTATTAGCAAAAATCCTCTGCCTTACCGTAGCAATAGCGGGGAAATAACAGTAATTATTTTTCGATTAGATTCAATTTAAATTTTGATAGCTGAAAAGTGGAGGAAAGAAAACTGTTGATAATACGAAATTTGGACAGTTAGAGGCGTATTTAGAGGAGGTTTCGTGGGTTCACGTGAATCCATACTCCCCTCTCTAGATTATATATAGTAGTGTTATATTTTTTAAAAATATTTAAATATAAAGGTGTAAAGTCACGTTAAAAGTAACATATATAAATATGATGATGATTGGGTGCACCTCTCTAAGTACAGATAGAAATTTAAATCTTATATATCCATCTTATTTTTGTTAGTAACACCCCTCCAAGTGGTTATCAATAATACTTTTGGCGTTTCAATCAATTTTTCTTTTGTTTTTTTGCTTTAATCTTTCAAAATTTTCAAGTGTGTAATATTGGAAATTCCTAAAAAAAACTTAGCACGGTAAATTTTTTATATAATAAATCAAATGTGTATATTGAAATTTAAAACTAGTAGTATTATATATGTTAGACCTATAATTTTTAAAATTTAATAGTTTAATGTTAAGAACGTAAATGTCAAACCGACCAAATTTATATATTAGATGCATCTTTTCATAATAGTGCACCCATCCTTCTAAAATCTTAGATACGCATGTGCAACAAGTGTATCTTTAGTTCAATATCAATATCTTTTAGAGCAACAAGGTTTTCTTCGATTGAATTTCCATTGATGGTTTTGGGTGATGCTAACAAACATCTCGATTTATTTATGAATTCTCCTTAAAAAATCAATTTTTTTTACCCCTGAATATTAGTTTTAATTTTTCAAATATATTAAATGTTCATCCATTTTTGTTCTTTCTATTACTCAGCTGAACTGTAACTTCTTCTCCGAATTTGATAATGGTTTTGTATTATTTTTGTGATGGTTACAGTGATTCGGTGACTAAAACCTTGATTTAGAAGAGGAAATGGATGGTGATATATTTTTTAATAATAAATTAAGTTAAGTGATTTTATTGATATAAAAATTCAAGTTGAGTGAATTTATTGATACAAAATAAAATTTAATGATTTAACTAGATAAATTATTAAAGTTGAGTGATTTTTTAAGATATTAACTCTTTTAGCATATAAATATATCTTTAAGGTCTACTCTTGACCTTTTGACTTTACTTCATTGTTGATAGGTTTAATATGAGAAAATTGAAAATAGTGAAACCACATTTTAAATATAAATTTGGTGTTTATTTGCGAAGCCGCATTTTAAATATATAGTTTTACAACCCTCACAAATCATTGTTGCGGTAGTTTTCATAAGTCCTACAGTTACATATATTGCGATCGATTTGCGGTGTTTTTTTGAAGAGAGTGGTTTTTAGGGTGGTTATAAACCTCTGTTAGTTAATTTATCAAATTCTAAATACATTCATTTTGTGACAGTTATAACCTCCGCAATTTTTTGACAAACAATTAGCATTTCGTTATTTATACAATTAGATTACAATTAATATGAATTTTATGATTAATAACTAAAACGTGTACATTCATATATAAGAAACAAAAATTTTATTCAATACATCTATAACAAAAAGAAACAAAATGTATTTTAAGGATCATAAATCTCTTGAAACACTTGAATGGAAAAAATATAACTCATGTACAATTAAAGTTGAAGTTAAAACGTATTTTAAGGATTGTAAATCTCTTGAAACACTTGAATGGAAACAATGTAACTCATGTACCATCAAAATTGGAGTCAATATGTATTTTAAGATCGCGTTTGGATTGGCTTAAAAAGTAGCTTATAAGTAAAAAATAAAAAGTTAAACTTGAATGATTTTTAAGTCAAAAAATAAATAATTGAGGGAGATCTATTTTTGGTTTTTGACTTATTTTAAGTCATTTTAAACTTATTTTAACTCATTTTTTACCTAGTCAAACACTTCCTAACTCATTTTTGACTTATTTTAAGTTATTTTTTATATTTTTTCAAACACTTTAAGAAGTCAAAAACCGACTTAAAAGTAGGTTTGATCAAATTTAAGCCAATCCAAACACCCTCTAAATCTCTTGAGACACTTGAATGGAAAAAAATGTTACTCATGTACAGTCAAAATTGGAGTCAAAATATATTTTAAGGATTGTAAATCTTTTGAAATACTTGAATGGAAAAAAAGTAACTCATGTACCATCAAAATTGGAGTCAAAATATATTTTAAGGAACGTAAATCTCTTGAAAAACTACATATTATGCAATTCATTTATAGACTTAACTTAGCCACGAAGTAAAAAAATTTAATTATCGCCTATAAATTGTGCGACTCTCTTCTCTATGTTTTTCAAGCTTATTCAGTTAAACCAACTTTTTCCCAAAAGTTTTTATAAGGACAAAAACTAAAATTATACGCCGACAAGATACTGAGACAATGATGACAGAGGCAACTTTCAAAATGGAAATGACAAATCTTGTCAAGAAATCACGTAAACAGTCACTTATAACAGGAGAACAGGTTGTCATTCTTGCTTATTCCCCAAATGGCAAACAATTTTTTTATGATTCCTCTAAAAATTCTCACAAAACAGATAGGTCTCTAATTCAAAAAGTGAAGATGGTTGTGCTGCTAAAAAATGATGTGAAGGGTAGGTCATTGAGTGCTTGGAGAAGAGTTTATCAAATCTTGTTTTATTTAATTTTGGTTTGTCGGTTAAGTCCATTTGTTTTGATATTTAAGTCTTTTTATGGGTCGATTGTTGTCCTTTAATTTGTAGTCATTTTATGATGTATTTTTTTCTTCTCTTAGGGTATTTTAATAAAATGAACTCTTCTCTATTAAAGAATGTGACTTAAACTCATGAAATAAATAGTTTGATGCATTTCTTGATGATATCATTTTTTAAAATAATTGAGCTACTTAATTGTGTGAATACTTTATGAAGTGACAGATTCACTATTGCTTTAAAAAGAAATAAAAAGAGGATCATTTACGAAGAATTTACAAGGTAAAAAGTTCTATTTTTATTGGTATAGTTAAAAGTGGTTAATTTGCATCAGGTTTTCTTCACCCACTTCTAAGGATGTTCATGGAAAATTGTAAAACCACCAAACTAAAATTAAAATCAAATTAAAAATGACATTTTATTAGTTTGATTTGAATTTGAATTTTGAAAATCGATAATTTAGTTTAATTGTAATTCAAGTAAGTAATAAAAAAAATTGAACCAAATCACCCCCTCTGTCTCTCTCTCTTTATATATATATATATGTTGCTCTTCGTGATGCTAGAAATTTAAATTTTAGACAATCTTTGATGGGTTCGATTGAGTCCACTGTGGCATATGGTCCTGTATATTTTAATACTCAGCCTAATTTGCAATTATCTTTGACTGATGTTAATATTCTTGATGCTTTAACTTTAAATGTTAAAACGTATGGTTATAATTATGCACCTGGATCTGAATTAATATGTTTATCATATAGAATTTATTTTAAATTGCTATCTACGTTAAACCTAAGATGTAAGTTATATGATACATCTGATCAGACTATTTTGGTAGAAACTAATTTTGTTAAATCTAAGGTCACTACTAGAAGACCTATAAAATGGGAAGAAAATAATTTTCCAACAACTTGGACACTGAATTCTGTTATTTCCCCTAGTCATATGACAAATGTTGTCACTAATTCTGAGTATTCTAATATTACACAAAATCCTGATGATAGAATTTGCATTCAATTTGATGATAAAAGTGTTCCATATAGTAGACATGCATTTTCTGATAGAAGATTGCCTTCTATTCATCACATCTCCCCAATTGAACCTGTGTATGGTCCAGCTAGTAATCGTGCTGCTTCTTTACATACCATACCTTCTACGGTTTCTTTTCCTATTATATATGCTGATCAAAATAATAAACTTGTTAATAAAATAAAGATTGTTCCTCAAACGATTATTGTTCAAGCTAATGCTAATTCTTTTGATATTTTTGATAAGGATATTCCTTCTGTATCCGAAATGGATTTTGATTCTAATAAAACTTAATGATGAATGTACACCAAATAGATTTTAGTCCAGGTTCACTGGTGTAACACCCAAAATAATTTTGAGCTAAGACTTGAACCGTCTTTCATTGTGAGTGGGATTTTACTAAGGAAATTTAAAATTTCTTAAGTAATAAGGTCAGGTCACTAGATGTATCACCTTGAGTTCCAAAAAGAATCGAATTGGAAATAGCAAAAATCTAAAATTTTGCAAGTTAAGCTAAGTATGAGTTATGGGTTGACTTCAAACGACCATAACTCCTAGCTCAGAATTATTTAGGTGTGCTACAAGATACCTTAGGAAAGATCTTTGAATTATATTTCCAACGCCACCGATTTTGCTAAGTTTCGAGTTCAGATGAGTGAGATATGGTCTTTTGAAGTTAGGCTGTCCAATTAAGGAAAGTTAGCCGAAAATAGTGAGGGGTATTTTGGTCTTTTCCTTACCCAATCAGATTTAATTTATTTTTAGTAAGGTTTTAAGGGTCTAATCCTATTAGGTACAGTTTTATAATCCTAAAATTAGCCTAGGGTTTTAGTTGAGAGTTCAAGAAGAGAAAAGAAGAGAAAAAAGGAGAAAAGAGGAGATGATCAAAGCGTTCGTCGAGAGTCTTGTGTTTTGTTGTGGATTTTTACCATGGGTTTCTAATCCCTAAGAGGTATATAAGCTTCCATAGTGTTGGGTTAGTTCACCCACATGCCAATCATGTTATTTTCAGCGAAATTTCGTTCTTGATATTGAAAGATTAGAGTTCTTGATGAGTTCTTGATAGGTGTTCTGAAGTTCATTCTAAATATTGTTGTGTTGGGGTTTTGATGATTTCTTGAGATGAAATTTAGTAATTTGAGTGTTGTTTTGAGTATATTAGAGTGTACTTAAGTTAAGTAATCGAATCCAAGTGATTGGGGAAGAAACCGTTCGATTTTAGGCGAGTTAGGGTGAGAAAATGAGCAAGGAAAATTCATCGGATTTTCTGGGTTGGGGGCGCCAGCCAGAGCGCCCCAAACCCTCCTCTGAAATTTAGGGGATGGCGCCCTGCACCACCCATAGCGCCAGGGTCTCCTTCCCCATCCAGTTTGTCATCGATTTCCCCGTTTGAGTTCATTTAAAGTGCACCTTCACTCCTTTTCGATTCTAACTACTCTAAGCTACTTCTAAACACCTAGAAATCATTCATAACATGATCATAATCTTGAATTCATAATTCAAATTCAAGGTAGAGCTAAGAGTTAAGTTTTGAGAGTTCTTTCAAACATTCTAAGAAAGTCCCTTTGAGTCCTTTTGTGGAGTCTTCTACAACTTCTAGTAACTTGTTTCAAGACTCGAGCAAGTGAGTGTGAGGATGAGGAGAATGTACTCATGAGTCTACTTTGTCATCATGAGATCTTTCATATCGTGAACCATAACTCTTGAATTCATAATTCACATTCAAGAGAGAGTTAAAAGTAGAGTTCAAGAAAGTCATTGAGTTCAATTGTGAATCCTTTGAGATCAACCATCGATTTGAACTAAGTCTTGAGGTAGTAAGTAAGAGAATGAGAAGTTTCGTATACATGAGTTCCATGTAGGTTGTAGACCTTCTAGTCGAGTCGTTCATGCCCATAAATTCCGTATGGACTCCATAAATTGAGTATCTTTGAGAGGGGTAATACCTTCAACTTCTAAGTCTTGAGTATTGAGTTCCCAATCCTCTTTGAGATTGAATTTCTAATCATGGGACTATTACATGTTACCCATGAAGTCCTTGAGTTGAATTGTTCATGCCCATAATTCCGCATGAACCTTATAAGTTGAACAATCTTGATATGAGAAGTATCTTTAAGTCCTTGAGTTGAGTAGTTCATGCTCATAATTCCGCATGAATTCTTTGAGTTGAGTATTCTTGCAATGAGTATTATCATTGAAGTTCTTAAGTTCCAAGTATTGAGTTCTATCTATGGTTATCAAACACCTTGCATTGAGTCGTTCATGTCCATCATTCGGCATGAACCATATTTTAAGAAGTCTTTTACAAATGTTTAAACTTTGTTTGAAGACTTAAGCTTTGAAGTTGAGTAAAGTTTAAGAAGAGGTAAGTATATACTCAAAAGAGTATATCGGGACTATGTATTCCCAAAGAGTAAATATTTTCACATTTAAACAAGAAAGGAAAGTGAGATTTCCAAAAGAGTTTTGAGTAAGAAAGGGAACATCGATTCCAAGAGAACTTTTAAGCTAAGTTTTGAGTAATTATCTCAAACCAAAGAAAGAAGTTGTTTTAAAACATATGAGCTAAGTATATTTTTGGGAGTAGTATTGAGCACCGATATGGGGATGC
>JAJOOR010033946.1:0-10739 GCA_036250505.1 Solanum acaule | reverse complement strand
TCTCATCAGTCGTGTCAAACCTCCTCATCATTTTCTGCTTCATATCCTCAATACGTGATATATTACCTCCAGCTTCCCTAGGAGCAGAATCTCGATTTTGAGGAGAAACATAAGGTCCAGCCCTATCATTTCTGTTGTCATAGTTGTTCCGGTTGTAATTGTTATCGCGATTGTAGTTTCCATCCCGGACATATTGACCCTCGCGGTTGTAATTGCCATAGTTCCGATCTTGGTTTCCTTGACCTTGGCGTCAATTGTCCGTGTTGGATCCTTGGGCGTTTGGTCGGAAATCCCCCGTCTGATCATTCACCGCATAAGCATCAACTTCATAGTAACACTCTTCAACTGGTGGTGGAGTTCTAGTCAAGTAGTTCACAACATTTACCTTTTTCGCACCTCCGCTCACATGCTTCAATACCAACCCTAACTCAGTCCTCGTCTGAGCCATCTCCTCACGAATCTCATACGTAGACTGGTTGTTTGTAGCATGAACGACAAATGTGTTTCTCCCAGTATCCGACCTCCTAGTGCTCCATGCTTTATTGTTGCGAGAGATCTTCTCCAGTTTTTCTACAATCTGTGTGTATGTGCACTCACCATATGAACCTCCATCAATAGTATCAAGCACTGCTTTATTGCTATCATCCTAAACTTGATAGAAATATTCCTTCAGCAACTCATCATCAATACAGTGATTCGGAACACCTCTTACAAACGCAGTGAATCTGTCCCAAGAGCTACTCACAGACTCTCCAGGTAATGCTACAAAATTGTTGAACCATATCTTGCTAAGAACACATCCTTCAGTTGGTCCCATGTATAGATTGAGTTATAAGGAAGTTCAATGAACCATACAGCAGCATCGCCTGTCAGTGATAAAGGGAACACTCGCAATCCGATGACATCCATATCCAAGTCTGGTCGACCTACACAGCTCTTGCAAACCACCCTTAGCTTGGTTATGTGAGCATGTGGGTCCTCCGATGGCAACCCCGAGAATAATCCCCTCGTTGTAAGCATCTGCATCAAGTTACTAGTCACTACAAATGTGTGCCCCGGAGGCAAAGGGGCTAGGACAAGAGGTCCATCAGAGTCAGCAATATTGACGTTGCCCCTATAGTTGTCATGTAGTCGTGGGCCTGGTGGACCCTGCACCCTCAATGCATCTCCCAATTGATTTTCAGCTGGAACCTGGTTGTACCCACCAACTACCCTCGGAGGTTTCAACTCAACTTCATCACCTAGATTGCCTCAGATAGGATTAACTTGAACTCTTTGATTGTTCATTCTTCGCAAAGTTTGGCTCAACTCTGGATCGTAAGGAGTAAGTGGTTCACCCTGGCTCCGTGTACTTGCCATACACTAGAGTCAGAACCTGAGAGAGACAAAAACAAAAACAAAAAGTAAAATTAGGAAATATTTTACTAAAGTTCAATAATGTAGTTAAAATAAATCTAAAAGCCAAATTCCTCGGCAGCGGCGCCAAAATTTGATATGCTCAAATTACACCTCCCTAAAGAAGCATAAGCGATCGTTATCAAGTAAAGAACCCAACTTGTAGGTTGGGGTCGATCCCACGAGGAAAATGGTTTAGACTTAACTTTAACCAACAATTATATTCATTTAGTCAAATTACTTCCAGAAACAAGTAATTAAAAGGGAGGATTTGTGAAACAAATTGTAAGAATTCAGTAAGTAATCAGTAAACAAAAGTCAATTTTGGTTGTTATCAAGATGAGAGAATTAACTAGGGTATATGTGTTCCCCACAAGCTCATAACGCAGTAATCCTAGTAATAGCAGTCCTTTCCTAGTGTACTACATGCAAAGTGATAAGCTAGGTATCTCTAAATCCTTGGTCCGGCATCTAGAGAATTTCACCCCGCACCTTGGTTCGGCTACGTGTGTATAATTTACTAACCCTTACTTTTACCTCATATTAGACATCACACTGATATTTGGCTTAGTTATTACTTCGCACCAATCGACACTAGACTATTAGATAGTATCACACTAAATCTATGTTGATAATTCTTTTCTTGTTGATCACCTCCTTGGTCCGGCAAATAGCAACAAGGTGAGTTCTAACATTGCGCACCGTTAAAAAGACTTTTAAACAAAAAAAATATCAATGCATGCAAAACACTATTCAAGAATTGCTTATTTACTATTCATACTTTGTTAATCGCTCATGGTTCCCACAACCCTAGTTGTTGAGTTTAGTTACACATAATCATATGAACACAATTCATTGTTTTTAGATGAAAGAATTATGAACTTACGTAATTGAGAATAACAAACCCGGAATTTCAACTTGAATTTCAAAACCCAAAACCTTCAAAACCAACTTAGGAAATCAAGAATTGCTAGGTTTGCAAAAATAAAATCCAAAGTCACAAAGTAGAACTAAAGTAATAAAGTCTAACCCCCCAAAACGAGGTTTTCATGCCCTATATATAGAAAAATAAGTCCTAACTAAAAAGGAAACGAAATAAGGAAATTATGTTCGAGTACGCATCTTCATTCCACGAGACTGACTCACGGTCCACCAATGGATCTACAATCTGTGAGTCCCTTCCGTCATCCAGGACTTATGCAATATTTTCAGCTTCCAAAACTCAACTTCTCTTAAGCAAACGACGGACCATCAGTACGTATCATAGATCGATCTACGGTCCATAGACCCTCTCCGTAGCTCCACACTTAGAATATTCAAAAATCAGGTACTGGAACCCTCGTAGTATCATTCTACGGATCAGCAGTGCGGTCCGTAGATCAATCTACGGACCGTCAATGGCCACCGTGGTTCCACACGTGGTCAGATTTCCCTGATTTGCTTTGCCTGCTGATCTACGATCACCATTTACGAAGCGTCAATGGACCTACGGTCCGTAGATCACCTCCGTAGATGCCCTTTTCTGCACATCTTCCAGCTGTCTCTTTATTTCTGCGTCCAAACATATTTCCTGCAAAAACACAATAAAAACACATAAAAACTAATACAAAAAGGCCCTAGACACACACAACTCTTAAGTGAAATGTATTAAAAATACCATAAACTCACGGTATATCAACAGTCTCTCTATTCTTTAAAAGGTAAGAATACAGTTTCAGAGAGGGAAATATGTACACAACCTTATTCGTCGTGTGAAGGTAGAGGTTTTTTTTATAAACCTTTGGCCTAAGTAACACATAAAAAATAATATGAAAAGAAAATACAATAATGAAGAAGTAGTTATGCTGAAAATAATAGAGACATGTCCTCGGTAGGTTGCAGTTCATATGTCATGTCCTGTATAATTATCTTTTCCCAATACTTCTGTGGTCAACTTTTACTTTTCCTCAAGCTCACCATATTCGATCTCTCACACCTCATTGTATCTCACATCTTTCTTCATATGTCTAACCATTTTAGTCTTGTCTTCCTCATATAATAGGTAAGAGTAAATAGGCAAACCTAATTGTCAAATAAAAAGAAAAAGAACAAATGAGACGATTGCTATCTAAGAAAGAAAAATAAGCAGCCTCCTCTCCGTCAATATGCATGTTAATTGATATTGATATTCAATTTGAGGCTATTTTGGTCAATTCATGCTTTTCCAAAGTTGATTCTTTGCTTTTATAAGACACAACCACTTCTTAGTTCTTTGCTCGTACAATTGTACCTTTTGTTTTGTGATGGCTAACACATTGCCAACCATGTTTATATGTCATAAATAATGGGACCCACTCTCTTACTTTATCATGGAACAACTTTATATATATATCATGAAACAACTCTATTGTAATGACCTATTAGGTCATTTTGAAAACTAGTCATTTCTCTCTTATAGAAAACCCTTTCCATCAATTTTAAACAGAAATTTTGAACTATTCGTTTAACTATAGTTAATTATTTTATGGATAATTTTTAGATAATTAAATTAGTTGATAATAAATGGGACAAATTCATAATTAATGTGAGACATTTTATATCTTGTGGCCCACGTATAATAATGAATTATAGCTACTAGATTGACACTTTCATAAAAGAAAAGCAAATATCGAATCTTTCACAGAAAGCTCGACTAATTGCGGCTTGCATTCAGGTAATAATTTCAACCTTTGAACTTTGTTAAATATTTCCTAACACTTCATATTATAATAATGGAAGAAAGGGTCATATATATATATATATATATATATATATATATATATCCTTCTACTATCAGAGCTAATTAAGGAATTAGAAGTTGCTGTAGTGTTTTTAATTTGGAATATTTTTGGGGGGCGAGGGGGGGGAGTTTTCATTTTTTACTATTAACGAATGAAATTGATGCTACAATTGAGTGAGGTGGCGTTGGGAATTGGGCTTAAGCCAATAGTGGAGGGGAATGGAGAGCATTATAAGTAAAATATATGATAAATAAATTAATATATAGGGTTAGCTTCTAGGTTAGTTACGGTAAATACTTTGTTTTATTCTTATTTGTTGGTTGAAATTTCAAATACTTCTTTTAACTAGAATCTGTCCTAGAATTTTCCATGTGGTATTAGATTAAGATTCAAGTTTTACCAAATTGATATACTTAATTAAGCATTGATTGTATTGTATTATAGGAATATCATTAGATTTATAATATTTGGAGGAATTGGAACTTAACTCTAGGCTACACCTATAGCAATATGGGTGTTGTTAATTTTGAAATCTTATTGTGATTACTTATTTGAATAGATGCATTTATTTAGAAGCCCAATGAAAGGGGAAGACTCAAGTCCCGGAGTGATTGTTTGACTATTTGAGGCAAGTGAATTGCTCAACCCTTGTTAAGTGTATAGAATCGTGTATTTTCTTGTGGTATGTGTTGGAGAGTAATGAGACTTGGTGATGGGTTGACTTGTCCATATTGAATAATTCTAATGATGAAAAGGGGTGATAAAAGACAACGTAATTAGTTATTGGTGCATGATGTGTTGAGAATGGTTTGAAAGGCTTATTGATTAATTGTTGATGTTATATCACGATTGTGTTGTTGTGAATTGTGCATTGTTATGAAAATGGTCATCTTCTCATTATTTATGTGAACATGTCATTTGCATTGGTTATGAGACATGATTGTGATAAGTGTTATGTGAATTGAGGAAGAATAAGAAATTAAAGAGGGTGTACCATTTTGAGGGACGTGTCGTGCGCCGCGGTGGATATTATGATTCGAGGGACGTGTCGCACGCCGTGATAGATTCTATTATCGAGGGACGTGTCGCACGCCGCGACATATTTTATTATCGAGGGTCGTGTCGCACCCTGCGATGGATGCATGGACAGATATGTACCCCATGGGTCACAGACTGAGAGACAACGGGTGTGTATCATTAGCACTACAAGAAAAGTGTGAATTACATGGGAATTTTCCTGGGGATTATGTATGAAAATTCGCAGGAAAATAAGTTTCCTGCGGATTTTCCTATAAAAATGAATCTGAAGGTAAAACCTTCGTAGGTAATTATTTCCTGCGAATTTCAAAATCCCCAACTAATTTACCTAGGGATATAAATTTCGCGGGTAAATTACTTGCGGATCTTCTTGAAAAAAAATACATAAATAATGAATTTTCTTACCAATTTATTCGCAAGTAAAGCCGCATGAAGATATTCAAATAAATTTTTTAAACAATATTAATTATTATCTCCTATTTATTTATTTTATTATTCATTGAACCTCCTAGACAAATATTTACCGGTAATGACCTGAAAAGTCATTTTTAGAATTTTTTATAAAATTTCCATTTTACACATCTCGATAGTTGCCCTGAGTCACTTTTGATCAGTTTGTGAAGTTGGTTGAGAATTTTGAACTATTCGATAACTAAGGTTATTTAGTGGACGGATATTTTATCAAATAATTTATTTATTTAGTTGATTGTTAATGGATCAAGCCCTTAATTTATTTAGCATTCCATGTCACTTGGCCCATATACATTAAAATAAGTTAATAGGATTTGCCATTTTTAATACTTAATTAATTTAGAAAAAGAAAATAAAGAGAAGGAAGACCTAACATGTGCGTGCGGCGAACACATAATAGAGAGAGATCGGCAACACTCAACTCTCAAGTAAGTAAATTTAATTGAATTGCAACTATATGCCTGCAACTAATAATTTCTAATTGCTGAAAATATAATGAAACTCAATTTTATACAAAATTGATTATTGAGGAAGTGGAATTGGAATTGTTGTTCACCGTACCAATCTTGTTGATTTGAGGCGGCATTGGGATTTGGGTCGTGTCATTGAGAGTATTATATTATAGACTAAATATATGATTGAATAATTTATTATAGGGGTTAGTTACTGTGTATATATAATCATATATATATTATTAGAATTGGATTTGGAAGGGAAATATGCAACCAAAAAGTGCCGCTACTTCTTAATTCCATACACCTAATTATATGATTTTGAGTGGAGGATATCCTAGGGTGAGTATCTAATTGGCTTTAGAGCCACTTTCCTTCCATTAAGGGTGTTACTGGACGTGGGCTTTAAAATGGTTGGAGATAATTAGGAATTGACTATAAATTTGAGTGAGTTTTTGGGTCAAGGCTAATTACATAGTAATATGGGTCTTGATAATTTTGAAATCTTATTGTGGTCATTTATTTGAATAGATTGCTTTGAGTTGGAAGTTCAACGAAAAGGGAAGGCTCAAGTCCCGGAGTGATTGTTCCATTATTTGAGGCAAGTGGATTTCTAAACCCTTGTTAAGTGCATAGAATCGTGTATTTCATTGTGGTATGTGTTCGGGAGTAATGGGAATTAGTGATGGGTTGACTTGTCCATGTTGAATAATTCTAATGATGAAAAAGGGTAATAAAAAGGTAATGTGATTAATTATTGGTGTGTGATGTTTGAGAATGATTTGAAAGGCTTATTGCTTAGTTGTTGATGTCGTATCACAAGTTGTATTGTTGTGAATTGTGTCTTGTTATGAAAATGGTCATCTCCTCATTATTTGTGTGAACATGTCATTTGCATTGGTTATGAGACATGGTTGTGATAAGTGTTATGAAAAAAGAGGATGTACCAATTCGAGAACGTATCGTGCGCTGCGATGGATACTATATATATCAAGGGACGTATCGCGCGCCGCGATGGATACTATATATCGAGGTTCGTATCGCACGCCGCGATGAATGCATGGACAGATATGTCCCCCATATGTCCCGGACTGAGAGACAGCGGGTGTGTATCATAGGTCAGACATGCATCACTATACTTGACATTGCATTGCATTGTGCATCTTTATCATTGGTGAACTTGATCTTGTGTGTTGATGATCCTGTGAGTGTCTTTCTGTGGAACTTGTGATTGATGAATATTGAGTTTGTTGTGAGAATATGAAATTGTTAGAGTGTTGTTGTTGAGCTGTGTGCTTTGTAAACTGTGAACTGTTAGGTTGGGCTGGTTTAATGCAGGTTGTAGTTGTGGAGGTTCGGATGGAGTGTAAGGAGTACCCGTATTCTATTCCCTTAGCTTGTGTTTAGAAGTTTACTTGATCAGTACTGTGTAGTTTGGTACTCACCTCTTGCCTCTACAATTTTGTAGGTCACTAGCTCGGATCTTCGTGATACTCTCTATTCTCCTATTTTTCCGAGGCTTCTTGTGGAGGTTTGTGAGGTGGTTGCTTGTCATTTCAGCGGACCTTCTTACTTCTATTTATGATCTTGTTCTATTCTAGAAACAATGTCATTTGAGACTTTTATCTTTCTTTCGATTCAATTGTAATACTTTAGAAGCTTATACACGTGACTACCAGGTTTTGGGGTTTTATTTTGAGTGGATTATGATTTCCGCATTAATAGATGGTGTTTAGAAGTTTACTTGCTGAGTACCGTGTGGTTTGGTACTCACCATTGCCTCTACATTTTTGTAGGTCACTATCCCGGATCTTCGTGATACTTCTCTATTCTCCTATTTTTCCGAGGGGCTTTTTGTGGAGGTTTGTGAGGTAGCTGCTTGTCATTTCAGCGGACCTTCTTACTCCTATTTATGATCTTGTTCTATTATAGAAATAATGTCATTTGTGACTTTTATCTTTCTTTCGATTCAATTGTAATACTTTAGAAGCTTGTACACGTGAATATCAAATTTTAGGATTTTATTTTGAGTGGATTATGATTTCCGCATATTAGTAGATGTTGTTAGTCTCTTTTTCTTGTTTTTACTTCCGCATTCACCGTAATAATTGGATATTAGGCTGACTTGTCTTGGTGGGGATGTTGTTAGTCTCTTTTTCTTGTTTTTACTTCCGCATTCACCGTAATAATTGGATATTAGGCTGACTTGTCTTGATGGGATAAAACAAGTGTCATCAGTCCATTTTGTCGTGACATTACCTACCTATCCATAATTCTCACACAACTACCCATCCATTGCACAATTTCACAAGTGCCCAATCCCACATGAGATTCAATTTAATTGCCCTCCTAATGTCAAGTCCCATGAGATTCCATGTCTACTCATTTATAGTTGCTACTTGAAATTCCATTCTACCTATATTCTAAGTCATAGCATTATAAATGCTAAATTTTTGGTGTTTTTTTCCGATGTGGTACAAAAGACACAATGACACTACACTAATTTTTTGTGTCTTTCTCCAATTTGATTAATTTTTAAAGCAAAATTTAATTAATTTAGGGAAGTGCTAAATGGCTAGAAAAATTTGGCCAGAATTTGGCGAAAAGTGAAAAAGACTGTTATAGCCTTTTCCCTCCAAAATAAAATTTACTTTTTGATATTTTTTAAATAGTTTGAGCATTTATTATCTTGATAAGATGAATTTTCTCGGTCCCATGCCTTATTCCTTCTTCAGTTATTTATTTTTTTTGGTCAATTTACTTCTCCTTCTTGACTTTTTTTTTTTTTGGCACTTCTTATAAAAAAAACAAGAATATGGTGAAAATAAATAATTATATTTAAGCACTCAAATAGGTTAAATTCATCCTATGAAATGAAACGAAAAAAATATTTACTTTATGTATTTAATGGAACTTCATCAATGTAAAACATTTTTTTAAGAGCACAAAAAAAAATCATCATTTATTTGATTTAATGTCAAATTCTCTATGGAAAAATAATTGATACATTAATTATTTTTTGTAATATGATTCAATTTTAAATACACTCTCTATATTTCAAACTTTAACATTTACACTTTATGTACTAAATTTATTCAAATGCAAATTCATAAACTTACTTAGGCCTCATTTGTTTGCACTTAATGGAGGTCTGAATCTTAATCATTCAGATTTAGCCCATTAAGTGTGTTTGGTTTTTAGGTCTGAATCTGAATTATTCAGATTCAACCATTAAGTTCATTTGTTTCTTTTTTCAAAAAACTTCTTAATGAACCTGAAAAGGTCTGAACGGATCAGATCTGCAAGAGAGTCTTAACACCATTCAGACTTATTTAATAAGCTATAAAATAATACTGTATCGGCTCTCTCCGTCTTTGCGTGACTTTTTCTGTCACAACTACAAACTTTCTTCTTCTCTTTTCTCAATTAAACACCAATTTTTTCCTCTTTAACTGGTAAGTTTTCATAATCTTTACAAGTATTCTTTTCATATTAATAATTTTCTTAGGGTGCATTAATGTTTGTCAAGAACACTTGTTGTAATAATATTTTTAGTGTATTGATGTTCATCAAGGTTTTTGAGTGAAAAAAAATACTATTAATAATTAAAAATAATAACTATGTATACATATTTGAGGTCTCTTATTAGAATTTTCTCTTAGGCCAATAATTTTATTGAGACTCTTTGATCATCAAACCTGCTTGGTAGATAACACTAATATATTATTGTTGTTGAACTAGTTAGTGACAAAAATAATGAAGCTCCTAATAATTCTCCATCCCAATTTTCAGTTTCAGCTGGAAAAAAAATGTTTTGGGGAAGAAAAAAAACGTATTCATATGAATTGGAAATTGATGAGAAGATGATTACTACTCTGGAGTTATTGATTAAAAATAGTGCACCTAATTTGAAGAATATATGGAAAAATTAGATGGACTCGGATGGAAAGAGCCATTATACAGTACATGTGTTAGTATATTTTGTGAAAGTGTCCACTACAAAAAAGAAATATTGATGTTAGACGTTCACAAGTTAGAGAATTGGATTAAGGTTATTGGAAAAAAAATAAGAATTCTTTAGTTTTTTCTAATTAGCCAAAATATATGTTAGGCGTTGATAATGTGATACCTTATTTATTATTTTTCGACTAGTATCTATCATACTTATTGAACTTTTTGATATTATATTTTGTCTATAAAATATTTTTTACTCGTGACTTTTTATATGTTATGCTTGTTGATTATGATATTTTTTTAATCAAAAAGTAATATTTTTTGTTGAAATGAATTTTTTATAACATTATATTAATATAATGTTTGATTTCATATGCACATTCAGATATTGAAAACAAACAATAATCATTCAGTGTTCAGATTTGGAGACCACATCTTAATATTTAGATGTGTATTCAGATCTAGACACCTACATCTTAATGCAAATCTTAATATTCAGACGTGTATTCAGATTCAGATGTCTGTAATGACCCTAAAGGTCATTTTTGGAAATTTTCATAAAATGACCGTTTTACCCCTCCCGATAGTTGCCCCGAGTCCTAATTGTTGTATTTTCGAAGTTGGTTTGAAGGAAAATTGATGAAAAGTTGAGTTTTTGGAAAGTTGAGTT
>JAJOOR010033944.1:0-10300 GCA_036250505.1 Solanum acaule | reverse complement strand
GCAAGAATAATAAAAATGAAACTCCTAATCATCATAATTTTTTGTTGTTGAAATGAGATAATTATATTAATTGTGCTTCATAATAATAGTAAAAAAAAGTAAAATACTAAAGGACTAAATGATAAGCATTGACAACACATGTAGCTATATTATTTATATAAACCAAAATTTAAATTTTTTTAGTAAAAGAAGCTAAGTAACTAATACAAGTCAAAGTAAAAAAAATCTAGCAAAAATAATCTCTAATTATGCTTCTATTTTCTCCTTTTACCATTTTCCTTTGCATGTAGATCCACCACCATATTTGGCTTCATATGTCAAACTCTTCATCATATGTTACCAATTGAATAAAAAAATATATGAATAAATAAAATATCATATATCAATTAAGAATTAATTATATCAAAAGAAAGAAGAAATTTAAACTATATGTAATATATCTGTATATTGATTTTTCAATAGTACTAACAATACTAAATAATAATTATATCTTGAAATCTAACAAATATTATAATCAAAATACATTATATTCCGAAAACTGACTATTAGAGAGAACAATTACATACTGCCAACATATTATTCATTGTTAAAGTTTTTTTTTATCTTACTTGCTTGGTGAATGATAAAGCATACATAAATAAAAATTAAGAAAGCATGTCCAAGTAAATAAAAATAAAAAGAAAGACTTGAGAATGAAATATATATCTTACCTTCATGTATTTCTTTTTTGTTACATGTTAGTTAATTCACAAAAAAATATGATGAAGAAGAGAAATGATAATCTTGAATGTGATATGAAACTAAATATGAATTTATACAGGTAAAATAGAGGAAATTTAAAAATAAAAACTGGAGAATGAAATGAAAAATTCTTACCTTCATGTACTTCTTTTTTGTTACTTGTTAGTTCATTCACAAACCAATATGATGAAGAGAAATGATAATCTTAAATGCGAATCTTCATAAACTATATATGAATTTATAGGCAAAATAAATGAATACAATAAGACATTATAAACTTACAAATTTAAGTTTGGAGGTTATGGACATAAAAATTATGTGAGTTATGAATATTATTAAAGTAAAAATTAAAGAGGTGTAAGTCATATAACTCCTTGTGAATAAAATTAAATAATAATAAGAAAAATACTTAAAATATAAAATAATATTGTCATTTTATGGGTAAAAGTGAGACAAACAAATAAAAAAAAGAATATGAAGAGTTTTTGTTGTAAATGTTCCTCGATTAATAAAATTTTATTTGTAATAAATTAAGTAATTTACTTTAACAATATAATAATTAATTTAAATAAGAAAAAATGTCAAAAAAGAGAAAAACGATAAATATAAATGAAGGTCATAGAGAGGTATCACATTACTTTATCTATATTTTTCCTTTATTTTATATATAGATTATACCTTTAACCCGTTAGTTGTAGTTGGGATTCCTTTTTAAAGGGTTAGAAAGGGTAGAAAAATTGATTGAGTTAAGTATATGCATTTTATTTTTTTATGTTAAGTGTAAGTGAGACTCAAAATCCAAATTCAAGCTTGTTCTAATAACATAGTGAGATATATCCAGTCATCTAATTTATAATTTTAAGCTGTTGGATTTTTTAAAATTTAATTATATTTTTAATAACAAAAAAAAGCATTAATTTTTTAAAATTATCTGATACTCTATTTTATTTTACGTGACATTGTATCATTTAACTTGATATGATGTTTAAAAAAATTGTTTTTTTTTAAATTTATGGTGTAAAAATAATTTTTCGATATTTATGTGAATATAAATTATTTCATTAAAGATATAAGTGAAATTTAAAATGAAATTATGTTCAATTATAATAAGATCGTCTTCTTTTAAAAACATATTAAAATATAAAAAGAAATGGACGCCACATGAAATGGAATGGAGGGAGTATTAGATTGATGTACCAACAAATAACTTTTAACATTAAGCGTGGAAAAATAGATGAGTTAATAGTATCATATTAAACCGATTAAATTGCACCGACTTTAGAACTTAAACTCAAAAAATGAAAATTTCTTCATTTGCTTGTTAGGTAATTATGCTTAGAACTTCTGTGTAAACAACAATTTTGAGTACACTACTCTCTTTATCCTAATTTAATTTATGTGAATAATTTTCTTTCAGATTTGTCAAAATAGAATGTAACATTTTTTCATTTATAAATAATTTAGTTTCAGAATTTTCACTTTTCCTAAATGAAATAATTTATAACTACACATAAAAATGTATTCTAATTAAGATTTGTTTCCATATCCAATCAAAAAATGGTACACTACTACTACTCAAAAAACACTTTTTTACCAGTAAAAAAGTTGAGTGTCTATTTTCGATATTTTGATTACGACAGTGTGAAAAGAAAATAATAGTAATTGTTTCATATGAAAAAATTACAAAACTTTTCATCTTTAAAGTGAAAAACTGTTTCTTATCATGTCTTTTTTCAGTAAGTTAATTCAATAAGAAGTGAATGGAAAATATATATTTTACTACACAAATTTTCCACCGGTACGGTGAGGTAATTTTTTGTTTCTAGTTTTGGTACACTTAAATGGAGTGTTATAAAATGTTGTATAATCCCATTTATGGGTGAGTATTATTGTTTGTGTATGATTAACGTCTATTTCAAGATCGATTACCAAAACAAGGTAACAATGAGGTTTTGCTTGGACAAGACTTTCTTATGCTTACTTTTTTTGTGCTTTTCCTTTTTTGTTGTTGATAGAAAAGGAACAAACGGAATAACTAAAGGAAATACAAATACGATAGAATTAGGAAATATCGTATTCTTTGGTCTCAGAATAAAGAGATGAATACATCGACGATTTCCCTATCTTTACTACTTATTCCTTTTTTGGGATTCTTTTTACTTTTGGCTTACCTTTTTATGCTTTCATTTCATTCTTTCCCAACGGAATATATCACTTGTTAGGGTTTTTTTGAACATTTATAATTGATTTCATTCGTATTGAAGGTGAGCTGAAAGATTCAAGATTGTAAATACTCTTTGATAGGATTAATTTTTTTGATTCTTGCGATGTTGTGTGCAGGAAATTAAATGGTTCGAGGAAAGGTAGAGATGAAGAGGATTGAGAATGCAACAAGCCGGCAAGTGACTTTCTCTAAACGGAAAAATGGAGTTATGAAGAAAGCTTATGAACTATCAGTTCTTTGTGATGCTCAAGTTGCTCTTATTATTTTCTCTCAAAAGGGAAGACTTTTTGAATTCTCAAGCTCCAGGTAATTTATCTATCTACCTACTAATTGTTCTCTAAGTAAACAAACAATTTTCAGAAATCTGAGTGATTTGATTGAATAAATTTCTAATAACTAGGCCGGATTAATTTCCTTTTCAACAACTGAACAAACAATTTCAGAAAGAACCAACCCCTAGCTAGTCACACTTTAATTTTGTTTTAGAAAATATAAGTATCAAAAGAATTAGTGACTAACAAAATTTCGTAATTGGTTAGGAGTGTTGTAGCAACTGATTAACTACGAATTGCAAACAAATTCGATAACTAATACGAGGGATTGTTTGGTATTGGGGATGAAATAAACAAAGTTATCCTATCAAATATATATGAGATAAATAATTACTTATTAATACCCTAAGCAAACTCAAAATAAAGTAATCTTGCATTTTATTGTAGGGTTATTATACTTATATCTTTTGTACCAAATTGTAATTCCGATATTTGTTTGATGAAGTAAGGAAGCATGGGCTTTGTGTACTTTCTAATTTTTCAAAGTACGAACGATTTGCTTTTCAAAATTTGCTCACTGTTCTATCTCTCCCTTTTTTTTTTTTTTTTTTGGTTTTCATTCAATGTTCGATACCTACATTGAAGCCCAATTAAATTTAAATTTGCATCCAAAAATTTCATTTTAGGGATAAAGCGCTTCCTAACAAACCCGAGACCTGGTTATTCTATCTCTCCGAGTCTTAACAATTGCATCTTTCATTGAAAAATACATTTTTAGAGGTTTTTTTCCTTCTTAATCCTTAGCAAAACACACATTCAATTTCCAATACCACTACTCTATTTTATTTAGGAAAAGAAGATGTACCCCCCTCAACATAAGGATTTGGACAAGGATATGAGAATTTTAGGCTGTGGGTAATTATGGCTTACAGGCTACACGCCTTACAGCAGATGCAACAATATTACATGGGCTCTTTGTACTAATTTATGTCGTTTCAGTTTGCTAGATTGTCCCATATTGGTTGAAGCAATCAATTATTGTCTCTTTTCTAGTCATCCACAACTTTTATATGATATCATGAAAGCCACGTATGTACACCATCTATATATATACTCAAAATATTTAGAGCCGAGAAAATGACTTTCGTAATTGAGTTAGGATCAAAATTCATTTTTTTCTCGTAACCTAACATGTAAACATTTGTAAACATACCACATGTAGCACATTCTTTTTCCATCTACGGTAAAGTTGTTTTGGTGATGAGGGCTGGAAGTGTGGAGGGTCCTAGGTATCCTTTCTTGCTTGCTTTAATTTGGTTTGATTTAAAAGAATAGAACAACAAAGTACTTCTAGTATTCATTATTACTTGTACATGCCAGCCCATCTTTCAAAGTTCTATCACTGTCACTATTTCCTCAAATTATAATTACCTTATCCCTTTGAGTTGAATTATAGGTGAACTACTCCATATATTTTGTCTATGATACTTGCGTATCAATTTAATTTTAGACTTCTCATTTTCGTAACGATATGAATAAGACCAAACACCAATACATGCAACTCTTAAATATATACTTTTTAATGAACAATATAATACATAAACATGACCCTTAATTTGGCTTCAACGGACAGCACCCTCCAACTTTGATTGTACACAAGTAGATACTTAAACTTGTATAAAATTGAACAAGTAGACACATGTGTCCTACATGACATAATACACGTAGGACCTACATAGGACACAAAAATTGTCATGTAGAATGTCATGTAGGACGAATGTGTCTATTTGTTCAATTTTAAACAAGTTTAAGTGTCTACTTGTGCACATGCACCTAAAATTAAAGGGCATAGTTGTCAACTAATGTTAAATTAAGGGTCATGTTTATGTATTATATATACTGCCTTAATGAACTATGCATGAACAAAATTTAAATATTCAACATCCCCATTAAATTTGATTCATCTCTACAAGAGTCATCTTTAGCTTCTAAAAAATATTAATCTTCAATGACTTAATGAAAATATACACAACTTGGTATTGAGATTCCATGAACTGATTTCTGGGATATGCAACCTCTGATATAATGAACTTAGTATATATCCATATACTTGCTCCTTTCATGAAATACCGGATTCACAATTTCCCTAAGTCACAATTGGTTGCGTCTAAATCTTTTATGTAAATGCGAAATTTGCCAGAAAGAAAACAAAAGGAGCCCCTCAATAATCCTTGAAGATATATGAAACTTGTTGGTAAATCGAATTATCTCATTGTGACTAGACATGACATTTCTCTTCCTGAGTGTTGTGTGTTAGTTTATCTATTCTACTTATGATAGTCATTGGGATGTTGTTGTCCGCATTCTATGATATATAAAGTCATTGAGCAAATGCTATAAGTAGATCTTTGGATATACCGATGTTGATTGGCATAATCATTTCTGACAGATGTTCTACATCTGAATTTTGTGTTTTATTAAAAGGTAATTTGTGAGATATTTTGGATCAAATAATTGGTAGAAAATTTAAAATTTGGACATATCAATTAGATGAAACTTGTGTTAAATAATCAAGAGGCCCTTTATATTGCCTCATTTTATATTTCAATGCCCTTCAACTTTGGTTCTGCACAAGTAAACACTCAAATTTGTATAAAGTTGAATAAGTATACACATGAGTTTTACGTGGCATAAAATACGTAGGACACCACGTAGGATGCAGATTGCCACGTAGGATGTCATGTAGGATGTGTGTGTCTATCTGTATAATTTTATACAAGTTTAAGTGTCTACTTGTACAACTTGCAATTTTTTCTGTGTAAATGTAGATGATTTATTAGATTTTACTATTGTTTATTGTCTTTTCGATTTTAAAAGTAGATGATATATCTTTTTTAATTGAAAATTGACGTTTTGTAAGTGATCACTTTATTAAGATGACAATTATTTATCCTCAAATAATTCAAGTGAGAAAATAGCTAACATGACAATAAAATTGTTCTTCTCATAGCTAGTTAGAAGATCATAAAAAAAAAAATTGTCCTGCAATTATCTACCTTGACTCAATTACATAATAATTTAAGGGTATAATTGAAAAGAAGTTTTTTATAAAGTTTTAATTCAAACACAAGATGAGGTGGGAAGGAATAAACCAAACAGTTGATAAAAAATAAACCCTTCATTACTAATCCCTGTTGTATTAATCTTTGTACAAAACAACCCATAAGTGTATTTATTTTCTAATTTATACCTACTAATGGGTTTGAATAGATTTGGATGATTAAGAACTATGGCAAAGTCTTAATATCATTAAGCTATCTATTTTTGAATTTCTATCACTACTCCATCAACTTTCGCGGCTAATCGTTGTTGTCACCCACCATTATGAACTAGCAATCACCATTTTCAATCAGAGCATACCACCGCTAATCACCACATATCATTATCACCATTTACAATAATCACTATTAACTATCATTACAATCACTTATTACTACAAAAAAATCGCTATATATCATCAAGCTCGTCATCATTCACCACAAGTAGGAATGGCAAACGAGCGAGTTGAGTCGAATATGAGTCGATCAAAAAATGAGTTAAATAAAAATGGATAACTAACTCGACTCAACTCACATTTTAAATGGGTAAAAACGACTTACCCAATGAATAATATGAGTAACCATATTTACCCATATTATAATAGAAATCTTGTTAAAAGCTTTAAAAACAAAAAAAAAATTAAGTTTTTTTTATCACTTCACTCCACCCACTACGAGCCCCCCTACCCCCCCTATCCCAAAAAATTACCACCCCACCCCTACCAGCCCCCCCCCCCCCACACCCCATCCCAAAAAAAATTAACAAATTTTTTCATTTTTTCATTAAAATTTTTCATTTTTTTTAAAAAAAAATAAATTACCACCCCACCCCCTACCAGCCCCCTCACACCCCTACCCCCTACCACCCCCCTCCACACCCCATCCAAAAAACAAATTAACAAAATTTTAAACTTTTTCATTAAAATTTCTTTAATTATTTTTTTAAAAAAAAATTACCACCCCCTACCAGCCCCTCCCCCCCTCACACCCCATCCCAAAAAAAGATCAACAAATTTTTTAATTTTTTCATTAAATTTTTTAATTTCTTTTAAATAAAAAACTACCAGCCCCCGCCCCCTCCACACCCCATCCAAAAAACAAATTTAACAAAATTTTAAATTTTTTCCAATAATTTTTTTACCAACCCACCCCCTATCCCAAAAAAAATGTAAAAAAAAGTTTCATTTATTTTATAGATTTTTTTTTTAAAAAAAAAAAGACTTTCATACTACCCCACCCTTTATTACTTTTTTTTTTTATTTGTGTGAATGTATATCTTTTACCCATTTTATCCATTTAACTATCCACTTTTAAATGGATAATATGGGTATTATTCATTTTTACCCATTTTTAAATGAATTGAATATTCAACCCATTTAAAATGGATAAATATGAACGGATATCCATATTAATTACCCATTCTACCACCCCTAACCACAAGTAATATCTATTTTTAATGAAAACAAGGCTCAAAAGTCTCAAGCTTTATTCATAAAAACACGGATAAGTATTTATTATACCACTATTAGGTATCTCTAATATCTATTAGAATTACCAGGCGCCGCCACCAATAACCGCCATTAATCATTACTATAGACTACCATCACCACTAAGCACTATCCACAGACAATACCATCCTCAACCAGTGCCCATAACCATCACCGATAAAACAAACCATGATATATCACTATTTAATTTTATTTTTTTGTTGAAATAATATTAAATTTGTATCAAAATTTATTTGGATCTTATATTTTTAAACTTTTAAATAAAAATAAATTTTGGGAGTTTTTCAAAATATACGGACAACATAAAATTAAGTCACATGACCCAATATATAATATTAGGGATAAGACATAAGTACCCCTAGACTATGATCGCAGAGACACATCTTAACTAAACTAAGGTTCTATTACCCCTTGAACTCATTTTTTTTTTGTAATTTTGTACACCTTTTGGCTTACGTGGCACACTCCGTGACTCCACGTAAGCCAAAAAGGTCTACAAAATCACAAAACAAATTGGTTCAGCGGGGTAATAGGACCTTATAAGTTTAGTTAAGGTGTGTCTCTGCGATTTTAGTCATAGTCTAAAAGGTACTTATACCTTATCCCCATATTATTATAGACATTATACAATATCATACTTGAGAAAGTATTACACATAATATAGTAATCTTGTATAAAAGTGTACAATAGTATATAAAAAGTGTTTAAACACAAATATGAGCTAAATTCTCAAAAGAGGAACTACATGGCATAAATATTTTCTCCCCATAAACATGGAATGTATAGAAAAATAAATTATTTTAATTATCTAATATATATAACATCTTAACATCCATTAATTACACCTGCTACCTAGTTCAACACATCTTTCATGTTTGGGACGTGTTTTACCTTACAGAAGTCTTAATAATTACTTTATCTTCTTGGAATAATAATTCAGCATGCAAAAGACAATTGACAGATATCGTGAATATACAAAAGAAACGTTGGTCAACATTAACACTTTTGAAGTGGAACAACACATGGAGGTCAGATTTCTTAATTAATCATAATTATCATTACATATTGATACAAAAATATTGAAATTGACATGGTTTATTTCATTCCTTCTTTAACTAGAGAATTTCCTTTCCTGAAAGTATGTCACAAAATTGGATTCCTCACACTTGATGGTTGTTTAGTTTGTATCTACTTCCAAATTAAGGTTGTAGATCTTGATGGAAAACAAGTAAAGTAGTTGGTGAACATTTGTACATGTTAAAGAATGACAAAAGTCCCACATTGGTGGTTAGTGAGATGGGTGGACTCCTTATAAGGCTTGGACAATCCTCCTCCCTTTGAGCTAGCTTTTGGGGTGTGAGTTAGGTCCAAGACCTAATTTCACATGGTATGAGAGCAGGACCTATCTCACCCGATGTTGGGGCCCAAAAAAATAATCAAAAATTGCCCAAAAAATGTCCACGCACCAGATACTAAGCACTGGGCGTGAGGTGGGTCAAAAAATTACCCAAAATTGCCAACACACCAGATGCTAAGCAATGGGCATGAGGTGGGGTATTAAAGAAAAAAGTCCACATTGGTGGTTAATGAAATGTGTAGATTCCTTATAAGGCTTGGACAATTCTCCTCCCTTTGAGCTAGCTTTTGGGGTGTGAATTAGGCCTAAGACCTAATTTAATAGTACATGATTAGTTAGTAGTTAGTTATTTAGTCAACCAATTAGAGAATGACACATGGATAGTAAATTGTAGACATGGTCAGTTAGAGAAGATCTTTTGTACTCATTTTTCAATCTGAAGAATTCAATACATAAAATATTTCTTCTCAAGCTTGAATAAGCTAAGTTCAGCAATGGTAACCTAGTAGCTAGCTCAATACTCTTTTATAAAGTTTTTGCATGTTTCAAGACCTTTTCAGTGGCAAAATAAAGGGTATTAATAAAAATATAAGGGTGACTTGTACATCCTCAATCCTTCAACACATGTGCTATTTCTTCTTCCAAGTGCATGTCTAGTAAAGTTTTCACACCACAATCACATTTATGACATTAAAGACTAGGACATGCTCACATATGTATGTTGCTTAAGATTTCTGTAATAACTAATCTATTGTCTAATACTTTTCATCTTAATTGTCATATTTTTCCATTAGCAATGAGACTAGCTACCATTTTTTGTTAGTACTTCCAAATATACTACTATGTTTGATCTTGTCTTTGTATATGTTTCGACTTTTAAATGGTCATCACTTATAATGGATTCAGATACTTTCCACTCTTTTTGATGATTCTTTTAGTATGACTTAGACTTTGTTGTTGGGACTTAAGAGTGATGTGTATGTTGTATTAAAAGATTTTCTTCTCCTTATTGAAAATCAATTCTCCATCACTATTAAAACCTTGAAATCAGACAATGAATATGAATTCTTAATAACCGTCGTTCTTGTTTAGATATCATT
>JAJOOR010033941.1:0-13414 GCA_036250505.1 Solanum acaule | reverse complement strand
ATGCATAAAGACTAAAGCAATCAAAAGTGAACTAAAGAATACCAAAAGTCTACCCAGTATGTATAAAGTATACCAACAGACAACTTTTCAATTGAACTAAAATTTTCTACACTACTTCAATGAAAATTTTTACCGCTTTCTTCGTGAATGAATTTTTTCAACTTTCAAATTTAGAATATGTAAACTTAAAATGTAACTTAAGCTAACTAAGGGCATTTCTTAAAAGTTTTCTTGTAACTTTAAAATGGTTTGTACTTTTTGAAAAATGTAAAAATAACTTTTTCACATTAAAGTAGTATAGTAACTTTAAAATGGTCAGTACTTTTTGAAAGTAGTTATGTAATTATTAAGGGCAAAATTGGAAAAAAGTGATTAATTTATTCTTGATTGTTTAAATTGACAATTTATTTCGGATAACTATTTTTAGTATACCTAACAAATAATAGTGGACGGAGAGAGTAGTGAATAATTATTATTGAACCGAGAAAGTAATTTCAAGCATCAACTTTGATATGTATTTTTCCTTCTAAAGTGATTTGTTTTCTTTAATTATTTTTAATTCCTCCAACTTTGGAGCAATGAAATTGCGAGTCTGTCTTCTGGTATTCACGTCGTGTAGCAATTAATTATTTGGCCATTATGAGTTGAAATGTGTACAAATTAGATACTCCCTCCCTCAGTTTCATTTTAAATTGTCTTGTATTTACTTAGCAGGAATAATAAATAAAATCACAATTTATTAGTATAACATAAATAAAAAATATACATTTATTTTTAGAACAAGACAATTTAAAATGAAAAATTTATTATATTACATAATAAAAATATACATTTTACTTTTAGAGTAATGGATGTAGTAACATACTCATCTTATCATATTAGTCATTTAAACACCAAATACCGTTAAAAATCATTACACATCTTACACGGGGAAAAACTTCAGTTTCCTGATATAAAAATTACTGTCTCACTTCACTTTTATTCATTCATTTTAAATTTTACATGTTTTTTAAAAATTATTAATATGAGTATTTTATTACAATATCTGTATTAATTGATTTTTAAGTATTAGATCTTCAAAAATGATTTACGGAACAAGTTCTTATTGTTAAAGATAAAATATGATTTTGTTTTTGTCTTTTCAGCTTGATACAAAGTAACAAGTAAAAGTACATTCTTCACTTTCAACCTTAATATTGTGAGTTTAAATCACAGACATAGAGCATTTGAATTTTGATATCCAAAATATCATGCGATTTGAGAAAGCACACATTCCGAGTCTCCGACCCCAATAACAATAAGTCAATTGCTTAGATAGACAATAAAGATACATATAGCAAGTGTTACACTAGAATTTTTTTATACTAACATTTTCACTCTGTAGCTTCTTCACATTCACGATAAGAAAAAAAATTAGTTATACAATTTTCTCTAATTTGTTTTTGAAAATTAAAATTTGAATATGTAAGACTAATTTAAAATTTTAATTAATTGTTTCTTCATTAAAAAGAGGTGAACAAGTGCATATAAGAGATGATAGATTCAATTAGGGTTTTAAATAAATTTTAATTTCTTAAAAGAATATTCAGAAATGTAGAATCTGAAAGGGGGGCGGGGTTAGTGGTGGTGGGACCCAGGGATTGGGGGAAAGCTTTAGATTAAAGCACGTTGTAATAAAATTCACGAGTCAATTAAATATAAAAACATTTTTGGTACCACAATAATGCACTATATGACTTCTCCCAATTTCATTTTATTATATGCATTTATTGATGTCAACTATAGGAATAATAAATATATATATTTCTTTACATCATGTCGTGTTGCCATGTGTAATCTTTTCTTTTTCACTTTCTAATGGACAATAATCTCCTTTTTGTTTAGATGATTGACAGTACGGATGATTAGTTTTAATATAATGTTTATTCCGATTCTTTTTAAGACGTTTTGTCATATTATAACATTAAATTCATCGTTATATAACAATAAAAAAAATTGATTTGACAAGAGGGGGTTGCATTCGGATGATAATACTCTCAATTCAATTCTAAGATTGTGAGTTCGAGTCACATGACTACGTGAGGAAAAAGGGTGGGAACTCTTATAAAGAGAAAAAAAAATACTTTTATGTAACAATACTTTGTCGGGCATCACACTTGATTATTATTTGGAAAAATTACAGAAATCCAACATTTTAGTTTACTTATCATCATCCCCTATAAGTTTTACAAATCTCCAAAATCCCTCATTTCACGCATCAGATTAGTGTATCTCGCGCATCAGATTAATGTATCTCGCGCATCAGATTAGTGTATTTCGCGCATTAGATTAATGTATCTCGCACATCAGATTAATGTATCTCGCGCATCAGATTAATGTATCTCGCACATCAGATTAATGTATCTCGCGCATCAGATTAGTATATCTCGCGCATCAGATTAGTGTATCATGTATAAAATGTAATGTATCTTACTTAACGATTAATGTATCTCGTGCATCAGATCAATGTATCAGTGCTTATATTATTGTATCCGTTGAGGGATTTCTGTAATTATAAACTTTTAAATGATAAATTGTAATTTTGCCTTAAAAGTATGTAATTTCTATAATTTGCCCTTATTATTTGTGTAAGGGCTCAGCCCGCTAGTGATATTGTCCACTTTGGGCCTAGACCCGCACGACTTTAAAACGCGTCACTAGTTGGTAAAATCTGCTTACTTATATACCCAACATCTCTCATGTGTTTTATCGATGTGAGACTTCTAATCTTAAGAAGGGGCGTCACATACACCCCATCTATGGACTCAGAGTCCTCATTGAGGTTTGCCCCCACCGAATGGGATTTGCTTAGACTCAACACTAAGGTTTGCCCTGTCTTACAAGAATTTGCCTAAACTCAATTGAACTCTGGCCCACATCGACAAGGCTGACAGTCTGACACATGAGTGGCTCTGATATCATTTGTAATAGCCCAGCTCTCTAGTGATACTGTCCACTTTGGCCTAGACCCACACGGCTTAAAATGAGTCACTAGTTGGTAAAACCTACTTACTTATATACTCAACATCTCTCATGTGTTTTGCCGGTGTGAGACTTCTAATCTTAAGTTGGGCATCATAATTTCTCATACTTTTTATCAATTTCAAAGAAATTTTCTTTTTCCTATAAATCGATAATCAATTTAAAGAGAGAGAGTGCGTGCGCGATGGCATTACAATTTACAAGTAAAAAATAATAATAAAAATAGACAAAAGATGATAATGTAAAAGCTAAAAATGCATTTTAAAAGTGCTACTGAGGTAGAAACCGGAGAATATTTATTACTCAATATCAAAAGAGAATTTATTTTTTATAGTAATATACATTGAGGATATTTATTTCTTCACATTTTTAAATTTTTCTTAATAAAATCCTGCATTTACACTGCATATATATATATGCCCCAACCATCTTAAATGGTATGCAGATATCCTCCGTCATACTTTTGGGACATTGGTGTCCCTACCATCCAAAAACTAGAGCATATATACCATTTATACTAACGGACATACATGTATCATAATCTTATCCACTGACCGACATTATTAAATATTGAATCGACAGATAAGATTGTGCCACGTGTCCCTATTTAATCTTTCGTTAGAGTGAAGGACATATATGCTCTAGTTTTTGGATGGCAGGGGCACCAATGTCCCAAAAGTATGATGGATGGTATCTGCATACCATTTACGATAGTTCGGGGGTATATTTGTCCTTTTTCCCAAATACTCCCTCCGTCCCATTTTATGTGGCACTTTTCGGATTTGGAGATTCAAACCCGTCTATCTTTGACCGTAAATTTTTCATAGATCTTTTAAACATTTTGAATTATCAATTATTGTGACTTATAGTACTTTTTACGTAGTTTACAAATATATAAATTTCATTTCAAAAAAATTGAAGATTCCATGCGCAAATTCTCGGTCAAACTTAAACTATTTGACTCTCGAAAAATGAAAAGTGCCACATAAATTGGGACAAAGGGAGTATATATTAATTAAATTTTCAAATTCCGGTCAATTGTCGATTCAATATAAAAACATTTTGGTACGACAATAATGGAGCATATGACATACTCCCTCTGTCCCTAATTACTTGTTCATTTTGACAAATCAAGAAAGGACAAATTCTTTTTACCTATTATACCCTCAATTAAATGACTAATTATTTTGAAAAATGTAGAACTTTTCATCCACTTCATAATTAATAGGGGTAAAATGGTAAACTCACTATGTCATTAATTATTTTTTTAATAGATGTGTCAATTCAAAAGTGGACAAGTAAGTAGGGACAGAGAGAGTATAATTTAGGTTATCCATCTAAAATTTCTCTCAATTACCTATTTATATACATTTATTTATTCCAACTATATCATTAAACCTATAGAGATGACGTTCTTTTGTATCATTTCAAATTAGTCTTTTTTTTTTTCCTTTTCTACCTTTTGTGGGATAACTTACGTTACAGTTATGAGCAACAGTTTTATCACCAATTACTAACTAGAATTAATGTATGTTTGATCAATAGAGTGAATTGATTCTCTAAATATAATATGACTCAACAATTCAAATACACATATTTATAAAAAAAAATTGTATAACTTACAGAAATCTCATATATTTGGGACTAATTACATCTTATCTCGAAAGTTTCCTCAATTATAAATTTTTTAAATTTTTCATTGCTCTCGAATACATTCATTGGTTGTCTGATACATTGCAAATGATACATTACTTAATGGAGGGATGTCTCTGAGAGGATTGGGATCTATCCGAGAAGGGATAGGGATGTATCCGAGAGAATATAAATATTTATATTTTTTAAAAATAGAAGGAAATTTTAGAAATTATGATAGGTTAAACGGTGTATTTATATAACTTTTCCAATTCAAGAAAAAGTCTTTTGTGCCAGCAAGATAAAACCCTGTGTACTTATTCTAGTTGAAGAGTGGATAGAGTGTCGACAACATGTTTAGATATTTTGAGATGTCCATATTCATAATAAACAATTGTATGGACAATTTTGTGTATTGTCGACATATATATTATAATCCAAAAGCTTCCATATATATATATAATTTTAATAATAAGCTCCAAACTTTTTTATATCGATATCGTTTGTTTGGATATTTTTAATTATTATAACAAAATATAATTATTTTCTTTGTTCTAATTTATGTAGCATTCTTTGTTTTTTCGAGAGTCAAACCGTTTAAGTTTGATTGGAAATTTGCCTATGAAATTTTCAAAATTTTTAAATGAATTTTTTATATTTGTAAATTACGTAAAAAGTACTATAAATCACAATAATTAACAATTCAAAATATTTAAAAAATATAAAAAAAAATTCGATCAAATATAAATTTATTGAATATCAAAATTCGAAAAGCACCACGTAAATTAAGATGAATAAAGTATTAAAAACATAAAATATAATATGAAAGTCGATTTCAAAGACTCAGTTGTGTATGACTACTGGAAATCAGAGGGACATGAATAGGACACATGGAAGTCCAGATGTATAATGTACATTTGCAAATGTAAATTAGCCAGAAACCATGTATAATTGCAAAAGAAGAAAACAAATATTATTTTGAATATTCCCTCTTATGATATAAGAAATATATATAAATGATTAATGACATTATTCTCTATAGAATACTTATAAATTAGATTACTTTTGGTTCATCACACCAAATGCATCCCCTGTTGCCCTTTTCCTCCAAACACAACAGAAATGAAATATATAAATAATTTAATCCAAATTTTAATTTGTTTAAGATTAGCTTGACCAATAGGGGTGTGTTTGGGAGGAGGAAAATATTTTTCAAGAAAATAAGCGTCTTTTGATTATTATTTTTTATTCAATACATATATATATAAAATATTATCTTAAATGATGTGTATATAATTTAGATCACAAATGTAATGGAAAGGTGAGAGGTAGGGGTGTGGGGTGGTCACTACACCATGAATGATCTATAGTGATAATTAGTAACGGTAATAGCTTAATAACCGCTAAATATATAGTTATAGAGGCAATTAATACTTTGTAAATGTCCTTAAAACTTATAGCGACATTGGATCCAACGATAACTAAGTAATGCCGATAAAGGCTTTTACATTCTTTGTTAATTGCGTATATTTATTGCCGCTAAAAATTATTTTTGATGTAATAGATGGATATGAGGATATGGATGAAGATAAGGTGTGTGTTGGGGGTGAGAAAGACACAATATTCAATGTGGAATACAACTTCTGAAACTTATTTTTTCTATTTTCGATAGGAAAATCGTTTTCCTCATTTTTAAATAACTTTTTTTCTTAGAAAAATAATTTTTCACATAATTTAACCAATCAAACATTTTTTTTTCATATCGAACACACTCTAGGTTATCCAACTTTTGCCTATAAATATCTAATAAGTACTACTCTCTCTGTTCCTAATTATTTGTTCATCATTTTTCCTTTTTAGTTGTCCCTAGTTACTTGTCCATTTTGACAAATTAAGAAAGAACAATTTTTTTTTACCTATTATACCCTCAATTAATTACTTTGAAAAAGATAGCACTTTTTGAAAACATTAACTTTTTAATTCATATACTTCATAATTAATACGGGTAAAATGGTAAAGTCATTATGTCAATAATGATTTTTTTAATAGGTGTGCCAATTTAAAAGTGGACAAATAATTAGGGACAAAAGGGAGTATTATGGAATTAAATATGCAACTAACTTTAGATATTTATACATTTACACATTGTTCTTATTCGTTCCTTTTTTGCTTATAAGCACTTGAAATTATAATAAGTAGTTGTAGTCCTAGTGGCTAAAATTCCACTTGACCTTTTAACCATCTCTTACGTAATAAATTTCAATAATTTTTTTTACATTATTTAAAAATAATGTTTACTTTTAAAGAATTCTTAAAATTCTACCTTTTCATCTGACATTTTTAATACTATAAAACTAAAAAACATTATGATACACTTGACACTTATTTAATTTAAAATTATTTTTTACTTTGTTAAATTATGTGTCAAATCAAAATATGACAAATAAATTAAAAAAAAAAATTAATATTTTTAATATAGTTTTCTAGTTACTAAATTATCTATTTTTTCATCATATTTCGGAGTCGAACTCTCAGATATTGAAGAAAAAATTAAATAAACAAAAAAGTTCTTTCTTTAACAATTTAACATGAGATAATCAGACAATTCAACTTGAAATCAAAATAGATAAAAATCCTAAATAAATGAAAGTTTTTATAAGAAAATAGTTTAATTTTTCAAATAAGATAATCACACCACTTAGAAAAGAAGTACGTGAAGCTATATTTGAAATTTTCCATAGTGTTATTTTCATTTATGTTGACTATTAATTAATGAGATAAGTGCATTATCCTTATAATTCACATAGTTGACTTATCCTATTCAGCAAAATATAATTAATAGTAATAAATATAAACCTGGTCGTAATACTTCAGCTCTTTGCTCATCATCTTCAATTATTGAAAATAAAAATACTATGCATTTGTCGTGTCATTTAAATCTTATACATCGTGAAGTACGATAATTCAATATATATTGAATAGTAGCGTAAAAATATTGAAATTATTGTACAACTTTATTTTATTTTATTCGACATTATTGATAAAATGAAGTATGACAAATCTAGTTTGAATTTGGTTAGTTAAATGAATTTATTTAACAAACTTGGAATTGACAAAAGTTGTTGTATAACAATTTCGTTAATAAAATAATGCCAGATAATTAAAAGGATGTAATATATAATAACTGTATCTCATCATGAATGTCCATTGTTGGCGAAAGTACAATTACAAATTAAAAAAAAATAAAAAATGAAGAAAATAAAATATTTTCAGGTTGAGGCACGTATATCTCACCATCTTCAATGAGTTTTAAGTCCACTATAACAATTATTTATTGATCCAACAGTAATTTTCTTGACTTGTCCCCTAGTCCAGGATAAAATATCCCAACAATACTATATAATTCAACAAACTTTATAGTATAAGAGTTGAGTCTATAGCTCCACCAAAAAAAAAATATATCTTCCTTCAAATAAATAAAATTCTTTTTCTAACTCGCTTTTTCTTGCACTCTATGTTTTTTTTTCTGGAAAATAAAATATTTTTAGGTTGAGACGTGATATCTGGTTCTGCTCAGGGAGATTCAAGCTCATTGTAATAATTCTTTACCGGATCAGCAATAACTTTCTTGACTTGTCCCCTCCAAAATAAAACAACCCAATAATACTATATATTTATATATATATAAAAAAAAAACAGCAAGCTTTGAACAAGAGTCGAATCCTAAACTCTACCAAAAAAACACATTCCTCCAACTAAATTAATGTGGATCTGATCAATTTCATCTATATTTACCAGAGGAGAAAAATGTAATTTAATTAGGCTATTTGAATTGTGACTCATTTATAAATTTTACCGGTTTTAACACTAATCCAATCCGCTAATTTAACCCCTCACATCAGAGCACAAAACTTATGTAAATTTATCCTATCTAGTTTACCAATATGGAAACACTACTTATAGACTTCAATTATATATGTTGTGTATAAGTATATATAATATATGTATATGTGATATAAAATATACACTATCTATACATTGTGTACAGATTTTGTAAACTAGACGGTCAAAGGTATTCAAACGTAATTTTCCCAATTCTAAGTCATAAAACATGCAATCCAATACCTCCCTTCAATAATTGGGCTCTGTATGGCCCATTATGTCTTAGAGTCAGCCTTTGACGGATTTGGGCTTATATGAGCTAAGTTGGGCCGGAGACACCCACTGATTGGGCTGAAACTGAGGTTCAGTAAGTTGGACGGTAAGAAACATAAAAGTGCGCGTTTTCTCCTTCAAATAGGTTAGTCTTTAATTTTTGCTCTTTATCAATCGAATTTATGCTCCACAAGCCATTAGATTTTTAGAAATTGAAGTTATGTACAAACATAGCTTGTGTGATGTTATAATACGGAAATACAAACTTATTCCCCACAAAAATATTATTTGTTTTGAGAAGTATAAATTAAAGATCAAAACAAAATTGCGACAAAAGTGCAAATAATCCAGAAAGAAGATCATTTCCTAAGTAGCTATCCGGAAGGGGTAAAAGGGCGAAAATTTCTACTAAAACTTTTTATTTATAGCGGTGGTGTCTGTGCCAACTTCGTGCACCTTGACTAATACCACATGATATCACCTAGTATTTTTCGTCTCCACTAAAATTTGAACTTGAGACCTCAGTATTCTCAACCACTTTATTGATCACTAGGCCACACCTTCTGCTAAGAACTTCACTGTTTGGCCCATCAAGCCCATTGTTTCGAAAAGGTTTTCAGATTAAATTGCTTTAATAATCAGAACGGTTTAGTGTATTAATCTGATATTTATTCTAAAATATACCAATTTATCGTAGTTAAGTGAAAAGTTGAGGTTCAACTTGCACTAATTAATTAATTATCAGTAAATAAACAAACCTAACTTTACTATTTTTGATAGTACTAATCATTAATCTTGCTCCTACATGATTGACGATTCAATATAAAAACATTTTGGTATGACAATAATAGAGCATATGACATATAATCATTAATTTTCCTTTTCAAATTCCGGTCAATTGACGATTCAATATAAAAACATTTTGGTACGACAATAATAGAGCATATGACATATAATTTAGGTTATCCATCTAAATTTTCTCTCAATTACCTATTTATATACATTTATTTATGTCAACTATTTCATTAAACCTATAGAGATGACCGTTCTTTCGTATAATTTCAAATTAGTCATTTTTTTCCCTTTTCTACCTTTTGTGGGATAACTTAAGTTACAGTTATGAGCAACAGTTTTATCACCAAATATTAACTAGAATTAATGTATGTTTGATCAATTGAGTGAATTGATTCTCTAAATATAATATGACTCAACAATTCAAATAGACATATTGATAAAAAAAATTGTATAACTTACAGAAATCCCATATAATTGGGGCTAATTACATCTTATCTCCAAAATTTCCTCAATTATAAAAATTTCGTATTTTTTATTGTTCTCAAATACATTCATTGGTTGTCTGATACATTGCAAATGATACATTACTTAATATACTGAGAGGATTGAGATCTATATATGGATATTTATAAATTTTTTAAATAGAAGAAAATTTTAGAAATTATGATAGATTAAACGGTGTATTTATATAATTTTTCCAATTCAAGAAAAAGTCTTTCGTGCCAGCAAGATAAAACCCTGTGTACTTATTCTAGTTGAAGAGTGGATAGAGTGTCGACAACATGTTTAGATATTTTGAGATGTCCATATTCATAATAAACAATTGTATGGATAATTTTGTGTATTGTCGACATATATATTATAATCCAAAAACTTCCATATAAATTAATAATAAGCTCCAAAAAATTTTATATCGATATCATTTGTTTGGATATTTTTAATTATTATAACAAAATATAATTATTTCCTTTGTTCTAATTTATGTAGCATTTTTTCGTTTTTTCTAGAGTCAAACCGTTTAAGTTTGATTGGAAATTTGCTTGTGAAATTTTCAATTTTTTTAAATGAATTTTTTTATATTTGTAAATTACGTAAAAAGTACTTTAAGTCACAGTAATTAACAATTTAAAAAAAAATAAAAAAATTGATCAACTATAAATTTATTTGAATATCAAAATTCGAAAAACACCACATAAATTAAGATGAATAAAGTATTAAAGAACACAAAATATAATATGAAAGTCGATTCCAAAGACTCAGTTGTGTATGACTACTGGAAATTAGAGGGACATGAATAGGACACATGGAAGTCCAGATGTATAATGTACATTTGCAAATGAAAATTAAATGATAATTAGCCAGAAACCATACTTGGGCAAATTGCAAAAGAAGAAAAAAAATATTATTTTGAATATTCCCTCTTATGATATAAGAATATATATAAATGATTAATGACATTATTCTCTATAGAATAGTTATAAATTAGATTACTTTTGGTTCATCACACCAAATGCATCCCCTGTTGCCCTTTTCCTACCAAACTTAAACAGAAATGAAATATATAAATAATTTAATCCAAAATTTAATGGTTTTAAGAATAGCTTGACCAATAGGGGTGTGTTTGGGAGGAGGAAAATGTTTTTATAAGTGGTTTTTGATTATTATTTTTTATTCAATACATAAATATATACTAAAATTTTATCTTAAAAGATATTTGTATATAATTTAGATCACAAATGTAATGGAAAAGTGAGAGAGAGGGGTGTGAGTGGTCAATACACCACAAATAATCTATAGTGGTAATTAATTAACGATAATAACTTAATTGCTGTTAATTATGTATTTTTAGAGGCAATTAATACTCTATGTAAATGCCCTTAAAACCTATAGCGACATTGGATCCAATGACAATTAAGTAATACCGGTAAAGAATTTAACACTCTTTGTTAATTGTGTATATCTATTGCCGCTAAAAATTGTTTTTGATTTAGTGGGTGGATATGAGGATACGGATGAAGATGAGGTGTGTTGGAGTGAGAAAAACACAATATGAAATATGAAATATCACTTCTGGAACTTAGTTTTTCTATTTTCGTTAGAAAAATTATTTTTCTTATTTTTAAATAACTTGTTTTCTTACATTTATACCTTGCTCTTATTCGTCCTATTTTTGCTTAAGCACTTGACAATATAATAAGTAGTTGTCGTCCTAGTGGCCAAAATTTCACTTGACCTTTAAACCATAACTTACATAATAAACTTTCAATTTGTTTGTCATATTTTTTAATTGATTTTTTAAAATTTTATTTTATTTTATTTTTAAAAAATCTAACTTTTCACTTGACATGTTTAATACTACAAGATTAAAGAACATTTTAATACATTTGACATATACTTTATTTAAAATTTCTTTTTACTTTCTTAAACTCCTACCTAATCAAAATATGACAAACAAATTAAAACGAAAGAAACATATTTCTTATATAATTTTCCCAATTACAAAATTATATGTTTTTTCATCATTTTTCATGTGTCAAACTCTCTAACATTGAAGAATTATAAATTAAATAAAAAAAAAATATTTCCCTAACAATTTAAACATGAGATGATCAGGCAATTCAACCTGACATCAAAACTAATAAAAATCTTAGATAAGTGAAAATATTTTAATTTTTCAAATAAGATAATCACATCACTCAGAGAAGAAGTACGTGAAGCTATCTTTGAAATTTATAACCATAGTTTTATTTTCGTTGACTATTAATTAATGAGATAAGTGCATTATCCTTATAAATCATATCGCTGACTTATCCTATTCAGCAAAATATAATTAATAGTAATAAATATATACTTGGTCGTAATACTTCAGCTCTTTGCTCATCATCTTCAATAATTGAAAATTAAAATACTATTCCCTCCGTTTCAAATTAATTGAATTGTTGGGGTGTTTCACACCCTTTAAAAAAAGAAGATTAAGACATAAATTGGATCGATCAATTTCATCTATATTTACCAGAGGAGAAAAGTATAATTTAATTAGGCTATTTGAATTGTGACTCATTTATAAATTTTACCGGCTTTAACACTAATCCAATCCGCTAATTTAACCCCTCACATCAAAGCACGAAACTTATGTAAATTTATCCTATCTAGTTTACTAATATGGTACACTACTTATAGACTTCAATTGTATATGTTGTGTATAAGTCTATATATAATATATGTTAAGTATATGTATGTGTGATATAAAATATACACTATCTATACACTGTATACATATTTTGTAAACTAGACGGTCAAAGGTATTCAAACGTAATTTTCCCAATTCTAAGTCATAAAACATGCAATCCAATACCTCCCTTCAATAATTGGGCTCTGTATGGCCCATTATGTCTTAGAGTCAGCCTTTGACGGATTTGGGCTTATATGAGCTAAGTTGGGCCGGAGACACCCACTGATTGGGCTGAAACTGAGGTTCAGTAAGTTGGACGGTAAGAAACATAAAAGTGCGCGTTTTCTCCTTCAAATAGGTTAGTCTTTAATTTTTGCTCTTTATCAATCGAATTTATGCTCCACAAGCCATTAGATTTTTAGAAATTGAAGTTATGTACAAACATAGCTTGTGTGATGTTATAATATGGAAATACAAACTTATTCCCCACAAAAATATTATTTGTTTTGAGAAGTATAAATTAAAGATCAAAACAAAATTGCGACAAAAGTGCAAATAATCCAAAAAGAAGATTATTTCCTAAGTAGCTATCCGGAAGGGGTAAAAGGGCGAAAATTTCTACTAAAACTTTTTTTTTTT
>JAJOOR010033940.1:0-11657 GCA_036250505.1 Solanum acaule | reverse complement strand
AGAAGGAAAAAAAATCTCTATAAACTACAAAGAGAAGCAAAGAGAAAAAATCATACAATTTTTTCTAAACAAAAATTGTGATTCATATTATCATGAATTCAAAAATAATAATATTGAATGTATAATTACAACAGAGAAAAAATGATAACCATATTAGGCACATCAAATAGTTTACCTTGTAAAATCGAACTGCACATAAATATCTAACAATCTTCATCCTACAAAATCAGATCAAAGAAGACAAAAAATTAACCAATAAAAGAGATAAAGGATGAAGAATAAGGGAAAATGTAAAAAAAAAATATTCATCACATATGTCTCAAAATAGTTTTTTATAAGTGTGATTTTGAGATGTCATAAATTTATATATTAAATTATTTGAGGGTTATGAATATGAAAGTTTAGGAGTTATGAAATTTATTAATATTTATTAAGAGTAAACTTTATGTAATTGAAGAGGTAAGAAAATAAAATAATTGAAAAAAATAAGAGAGAAATGCCAATAAAATCACAAAAACAGATAAATAAAAATAAAGCCCTTAGAGAGCGCCACGTCACCGTTTTCATATTCAGCTTTATTATAATATATAGATTACTGCAATCTCATACGCAAATATATCATTTTTTTTAGCATGATTTCATCCATAAATAATAAAAAATTAAAGTGATGGATAAATAAACTAGGGTTCCATACATTTATATTTATTGCATTATACACTTATTATCATATAGTGGTCATCCCACGTAACGAAAGAATGGTTAACATCAAAAGATGTGGTATAATGGATGAGATAGCTCCTCCCTTAACTAGATGTACTAGGTTCGAATTTTGGATATGGAAAAATCTTTGATAGGAAGCACTTATCCTGAATGGGGTCCTGTGAAAATAATTGAGCTCCATTGAGGATATCAACGATCAAATACTGAGTGAAAACAAAAAAAAAAAACTATTGAAAGTGGTTGTTCCACTTTAACAAGTGTGATGTTACACTTCTTCTAGAAGAACTGAAGCTATCACACCACTTAGGTCCTACTTAATTATCGTTGCAGTAAAAAATTCTTTTGTTTGAAATGTTATATAATATTAGATTAAAGAAAATGCATGACGAGAAAAAAAAACTACCATCTTGCAACTCCTATTAGGAAAAAATATTTTAAGAAAATTGAAAAATAATTTTCCCCGGAGACACCTTTCATCATTAGCTCTGCAACAACATTATTATTTTGGTCTTGAATATATACCCAAATATCTAACTATATTTCATATTGGAACCTGTTCATTATTTTTTTCTGAAGTCCACATTAAAGTCTCAACTAAATTTAAATCGTGCACTACAAAATTCAATTCGGAGATGGCGCTCCTAACTAACCATCGATCTTTGTTGTTTACACATCTGCTTAAAACTCGGACAAGATCCTGAAATCTTTCAAAGTGGTCCATACTCCAAAATTCCAAATACATACACCTGGTTACTTTCACTCAATTTCCCCATCTCTTAAATGCCATAAAAGCCAAATTAAAAGAGCCCAATTTTTTTTGGATAACGTCGTTATCATAAATACAAATAAATGGGGTTCTTTTGGTTAGACGTTCATATTTCAAATAAATTGAATTAAATTAATTTAATATTTTAAATTTAGATGTTTGAAAATTGTATACTACTAAGTTATATTTTTTCTCATAGTTATATGATTTAAAAAACATATCTTAAAATATTGGTCAAAATTCATGCAGTTTGACTCCTATTTAGATTAATTTTTTTTTTAGGAAAACTACCTTATTAGATATATATCAGTCATTACTATCATATATATTAATCCTACCTATACTTTCAAGCAATTACATATATTACCATTTTCTCAATATATAAACCACATATTGAGTAAGATTCAAATATACATATACCTGAAAATAGCCTAAATTAGTTATATGCACAATTAAACCATCCCAATTCACGCTTAAATGACAATTTTTTGTAAATTTTTTGCTGGTTTTGGACACACCATTTATTTGGGCTTTTGCTGCTCTGTTGCCATAGTCTATTATAAAGCCCAAAAATTCATATGGGCCAGTCCATCATAGTCTGATAAGTCGAATGGAATCATAGACTCCGGGATGATCAACTCAAGTCTCAACTTACACTTGTAAACTTTGGTTCCTATAATTTTAAAAGGAAAAATTATATGAAATAGCAAACTATTAATTCAAATTAAATGTTATAACCATAGTTTCTTTTATTTGTAATTCGCAACAAACATTCCATGTTTTTTGTCATCCCATTTGTATACCGAAATATACAAATGCAGGACCCATTTGTATACCAAAATATACAAATAAACCCAAATACAGATTTTTTGTGTATATATATACCGAAATATATAGATTAATAGCCACAACAAACATAAAGTTTGCTATGGAACACAATTATACAAACTATAACTCTAGCATACAAATATGATTTTTATGGTTGTTATATGTGAAACTTGCTCATTTTAAAAACTCCAAAACATGGTTTAAAAAGAAGAAACCTAGTGCCTTCATCATTTGAACTTTTGCCTCTGTTTTGGGTTGGTTTTTGATTTTTGCTTCCCAAGGCAAATAACTTTTTTTGCAATATTCCACAAGTTATGTTTCACATATGCATGTCCTCAAAGAACTTATGCCTCGCTAGATAAAAGATCGGTTGTTAAGGAAAAAATTAAAGTATAACTTACATAAATTCCATAGTGTAAGATCTAAAATACATTCTATCCCTACTCTTTTCTAATTTACAAAAATCCGTTAAAAAATCATCCATCCGGATACATAAGATTCATCCGGATACATCACCCATGATGCATTACAAATCTAGTCAGTTGCACTTAATATGGAACCTAAACGTAAAATTAATTATAATCCCCAAAATTACGCTACATATTGATATCAATCTATTCAAACTGTAACAACTTCAAAGAATTGAAAATTCAAACTTCTATCTCCTTCATTTATCAAGAATCGTAACATATCCAAAGTATTCGATCAAAGTGGTTGATACCAGATTTTCATCTCCTCCATCTATCAGAAATCGTAACAGATCCAAATTATTCGATCAAAGTGACTGATACAAGATTTTCATCTTCTCCATCTATCAGAAATCGTAACAGATCTAAAGTGTTCGACCAAAGTGGCTAATATAAGATTTTCATCTCCTCCATCTATTAGAAATTGTAATAGATCCAAAATATTCGATCAAAGTGGCTGACACAAGATGAATATATCGATTTTGTTAAGACATTCAGGTATTTGAGTAGCGAGGTGAGTTACGAAGGATACAAAACTGATGGAATTGTTGTTGGACAAACGATTTTATTTGTGAATCTTCAAGTTCATCGAAGATTCTTTCAATTTTGATTCAAAATTGTTGAAAATTTTGAGATTCAAAATTCTTCTCTTAGTTCATTGAAGATACTTTCATTTTTTATTCAAAATTATCAAAAAATTTGAGAAGATGTATTATGAATATCTTCACTAGTCTTGTTATTATCTTTGTTAGGGTGTTGAAGAAGTTCCAAGTATTGTAATCCTATTTGATACATTAAAGTAAAGGTTGTCCATAAGGTTTTGCTGTTAGATCGATACATTACTGTGTGGTAGTGATTAACTATTAAGTATCAGATACATGTAGTTAATTCAATTTTTTATTTGTATTTTTGATATGACTATATCAATCGTGATACATTAGTATTTATGAATCTTGTATAAATTGATAAGTATTGTATTCCTATTAATTAGATTCATTAAATAAGTAAATTTTGCACGTAAAGTATTTGCTTAGAGTTTGACACATTACTGTGTGATAATTATTATATATCATATACGTGTAGTATTAATTTAAATTATTGTATCATGACTAAATGTCTAGCATGATACATTACTATTTTTGTATCTTGTCGTGTTTGTGAAATACTATACTTTATAGATGATACATTATACATTTAATTTGTTATAAAAGCATCAAAATGTTCAAGAATGAGGGTATGTATCAGATTATATTTATGTTTTGTATCTTATATTAAGTATAAGTTAGTTGTTTGATTGTTTATGATTGATACATAGAAATATAATTATAAGAACCACAAGAAAACAGAGGAAAATATTAGACGGTATGAAACTTTGGTAAAATTGAAACTAATATTATTATGAGACAATGAAAAGATTAAATAATATTACAAGAATTCTAATCAATTTCAATGAGGAATTAGTTGTTAGAGTCCATAACCAACTCAAAATATGAAAAATTTACAAAATTATTATCAAATTTTTATTTTTATTTTAACGATGGACAAAAGCTTTGTAACTCAGGAAAACATCCTTTTATGATACGACATTACCAAAATCAAACTTGTGAGTTATTATCAAATAATAATTACTACTATAACATTTTTTCTAATATACGTTGTAGTGTATAAATTTGGAAGTTCACTTATTTTATTTAATTATAAATTTTTGAGTATTTTTAAAAACGGGTAAAAGACTCGTAAATATCTTCTTCTTTTTTATTTTTTTTTGTCTAAAAATTTCCTATCTACATGAAAAGAGACTGCTTTTGAATTTCAAAAGTGAATGAGAAAATAACTATTAAGATTGTGTGACTAAAAATAAGGAGAGATTTATGGAGTGAAATAAGGAAATGATAACGTTGGTTTTGGGAGTTAGAATTAACGTATCCAACTTTTAGAGGTTTGGGAATAAAATAAGGAATTTTGGAGAATTTTAGAACTAATAGGGAATAATGGGAATTATGGAAACAAAAAGTGTGTATATAGGTAATTTATCCAAAATTAAAAGCGTATTGTTTTCCTTGGGCCACTCCAACTCCAGGCTTATCTATGGGCTTACATGCAAAAATTGGAAATTTGGAACCCATTAGAACTGTTTAGTGAAAGGTTGGCACATCATGACAATCTTTAAACTAAATTGACATTAAATAGTCCTCTTTTATTTTTTGACATTAAAATATTTTTTAATATTTATTTTGGAAGGATTAGCCTGTTTTGTTTTCTTAAAAAATGGAACTACTTTTCTAATATTTTTCTCTCTCTAAATTCGATTTCGTTTGTTGTTTTTTTCTTTTCTCTGAGTGGTTTCTCAACTGTAATAAGTTGAGGTTTCCTTTTTTTTCTCTAGTTTAAATTTGTTCTTCTCCTAAATTTTCTCTTATATTTTCATATCTAATATAACTAGTTTTTTTGACACGTGCAATACACGTGATTACCAATTTCAAAAATATATGTTATAGTAAATAGTATTGCTTATTTAAGCGAATATTTGAATAATAAGCTTCGCAAAAAATAATATTGCAAATTCTGTTGTGAATGTTCAATGTGGATCGTCATATATATCTCTTATTCATGCAAACCTATGAAGATGGTCAATGAAAAAATTTATTAGTTAAATGCAATAATGTATATATTTATTTCAATTTGATAAGGTTCAATCATGTAATTAGTCTTATTTGACTAATATTACCTTATAGACAATATTTTCTTTGTATTTTTCTTGTCATCTGACCATATGTGCTTTGAATGTGTATTCCACGTTAAATTGTTTAGATGTCATAAGAACATGTGAAGAGAACAACTATATTTTATATATTCACATATTTTCATATTTGTTGATTTGGAACATTTTAAAATAATATATTTTGAAGTTAGAATATCTTGTTAACTTGATAATACATTTGTGACATATATAATATTTTAATTTAAATACAAATGCCTACCCAAATATAAATATATATTTGCATTAATGAAAATATTTATCTCATAAAATTAAGTATTAAATAAATAATAAACATTAAACTAATACAAATTTCAACTGACGTTATTACAAGTCATATGAACTTTTCTTCGTCTAAAATACTGAAATATTAAGAAATAATAAATAAGTAAAACAAAAGGGCAATGTGTATATAGTAATAACTATTTTGAAGCAAACTTCATGAGAGTCTAAATCACATAAATAACATTGATAAATAAAGTCATTCTTTTGTCTTGTGCATCAAAAACAAATCGTGAGAATTCTCTAAATTTTGAAAAGATATTCAGAAGCATATATCTACATCACAAAAGAAATTGTCAACAAAAATAAATGAATTTAGACTATATCATGTTAACTTCATATATTGGAACATTACATACTAATGTATATATTAAGCAAAAAAATAATTATTATATCATCAAAATTATTTTCCTCAAGTACTAGAGGTTATGGAATATACCCTCTTAGGATAGAACGACTTACTTCATCAGAATAGTGGTACCTCATATTCCGCTAAACTTCGAACATTCTCAACGCCAATAAATCACACAAAAAAATTCAAATGCAAGCAGAAGATTAAAAAAATTGTGATTGAAAAATGAGAGGAAGTCCCTCTATTTATAGTCAACAAAGGGTAGTATGAACAAATATTTTTTGTGTCTTATCTGAAAAGTCATGACCTTTTCGAGAAGTCACAATCCTTTGAAAAGTCACAACTTATTGGAAAAGTCACAACACATTAAAAAATCACAACCCTTCGAAAAAAGTCACAACACATTAAAAAATCACAACCCTTTGAAAAAAGTCACAACTTATCGAAAAAGTCACAACTCATCGAAAAAGTCACAACCTAAGTTAGGGACATTATAGTAATTTAACATTTAAGTTAGGAGTTCATGCTTTTAAGGTAATATAGATTATTTGTTTATCCATTGTTATCTACTTAAATTCATCTTTCATACAAACCAACATATAACAATGTGAGATTATTTAAATTTGTTAATGAATTTCGTTGATTTCACTCCAAAATAGTAATGCATAAATGTATACTATGTAAAATGAGAAAGATTCTAATACAAACAAATGTATATCAATTTATTAATGAACACCAACGAATATATTCAAAACAAATGTATACATGTGTAAAATTTGATATATATTAATGCAAACAAATGTTTACCAATTTATTATGAATTCAGACGAATGTAAGTAATACAAATGTATACCAATCTATTAGATAAATGCCGATTAATGTATACAAATTTGTTAGTGAATATGGATTGAGTTTAAGGGTAAAATAGTTTGTGGATAATGGACTTGTAGGAAATTTCAAGGAGAGTGATTATTCTAAATAATATTTTTCTAGTTATAAGTGGAAATACTTGAAAGTTAGAAGAGATTGTATTAAATTTCTTTTATTAAAAAATAATAAATTGAAAGGAGAATTTCAAGGAAAAATGGTTGGAAGTTAGAGAAAAGATGATATTAAATATCTTTTACTATTTTAAAAAAATAAAAAATGACGTCTATTATTTTTGGCTAATATGTGCTAGTTTTTATTTATTTATTAATAGCTAATTAATATTGAGCTATATGTTGTCAATTATATGTAGCAGTTGTCTATTTGTGTCAATTCCTTCTATTTAATCTACATTTAACATTTTTTGAATATAATACATTCAAATATCGACACATTTATTTTCAAGAATGACCGAATCTCCGACATGCTAATGACAAGTCTTATTCTTTTCAAAGAATAGACTAGAATCATATATACGTGCTTCATATATTTTTATTAGGATCTCATTTTGATGTCTAAGCATTATCATATTTATATAATATATCTTAACATTACTTTGAAATGTCATGAGCATCACCACTTTATATTTCTTTAAAGTAATGGCCATGTGCATCATCACCTTATATTTCTTTTATTTTGATCATGGAATATGATAGAAACACTTGTTAAAAAAATTCAAGTCAATACATTTCTAATCAACTACATATTTTTTTTTTACTAAAGGCCCATTTGACCATGCGACATGAAATCATGATATAAAATCTTAATATGAAATCATGAGATGAAGTTAAAATTTTATTTGGACATACAATATTACTAAACAAACACTCATAAGTTATAAAACTATTAAAATTGTGTCAAATTCTTCATACAATATTACTAAACAAACAAAAATTTATAAAATTGCATGATATACTACCACAAAGTTATTCTAAAAAAATACAATATGTATTCATCAAACTTTAAATTCAATAAAAAAAATAAAAGTGAACATAAGTTGTAGAGTACTAGTCTTTAATATAATCCTTCCACATAGTACGAACAATCTCCTCACGTTGAACTTGCATTTCTCGGTCATATTATCGAGAAGACGAACCAACATTGTTATTTTGAGTCACTCGCTGGTAAATAAATTTGTTAAAAATAACGAATTTGGATTTTGGTGAATATAAATGGTAAATAAGAATAGATTTGAAGTAATAATAAATTTTATATATGTTGGTGAAAATAATTGTTATATGAGATATAAATGATTTTAAAAGTAATGATATGAATTATAAAGTTTTTTACTTATGAAATAAACAGTTAGTAGATATAAATATGAGTTTTTTTTAATAAAATATAAACTTGTGGGTCAATTTTTATATTTGAAAAATCTCTCAAATCATGATTTGAAATTCCTAAATTATGCTTCTTTTTGTGTGTGGAGAATTTGAGATTTTATCTCATTATATCATATCATGAGATAAAATCAGCATAAAATTACATGTCCAGACATTAATTTCATCTCATAATTTCATAGCACGATTTGAAATCTCATGTTCAAACGCCTAGTAAGGAAAATGACAATGACACTCTTACCTGCTGCAACATATAACATTTTTTAATTTATTTTTTTGGGTCTTTTGGAAGGATAAGAACATCATGGTTACAATCTCATGCTAATGTTTAAAATAAAAAAATACAATATATGAATCCATTTTTGACGTGAATTTGACATTAATTTTATATTTTAAAGTAAGAATTGTAAGTAAAAACATATAAATTTTACTACAGATCACAACTATTTTATAAATAATATTTTTAAAATTGTTGAAAGATTGTTTTCATAAACAATAAATTTCCAAAACAAACTATTTCATTCTTTTAATGAATAAAATAGAGTATAATTCAAGAAAACTACAATTGTTTCATATTAGTATTTATTTTAATTTTTCGAACTTCGAAGGCATGGATAGCCACTCTTTTCCCTTCTTTCCTAACCACAATATTCTAAGTACTAATATCTTTTGAAATCTCACATATTTTCGAATCATATATTTGTGGTTATATGGGGCTTTTCGTAATTGACACTTTTGTACTTCAATTTTTTTTAGTCCATTCACATTGAATTTTCGATTAAATTCAAATCATGTAATGTAGAATTCAATTGAGAGCGACATTTCCAACATGATTTTCTCCGTATTCAACGTTTGAATACAAAATCTATAATTAAAAATGAAATAGTCTCACAATTGCATTACAACCCATTGAAATCGGAAGAATATAAAAACCAACTACCCACTCTCTCATTTAGTGGTTGAAATTGTCGCTCGGGCCCACCAGGTGTTCAACAACCTTGATAAGTGAGAATCTCCCAATATTTCATTAATTAAAGTTAATTTGAAGATTTGTTGAGAGATCACATAATAATTACAATTAAATTACATAAAAAATGTAAGTAAGATAATCAATAAATTAAAATGAAGAAACTAAAATAATTTCTTATATAAAGAAAATACTTAATTAAAATGAGAGCTCACTTGTACGAACGCCGTCTCATTAACTCTGATTTTGCACGTTCACTTCCCTGCTGCATTTTCATCGATCTCTGTTCATTTACGCCGCCGCCGCCACAAACCACCGCGATTCAGTATACTGTCACCGGGAAATCTACATTCCCCCCCTTAGCTCGTCCATATTCCGATCGGTCCTCTGGTTTTGAACTGTGTATATCATTGACAGAGTGTTCAAAATCTAAGGGTTCGTATAAGGTTGAGCTATAAACTAGGCGATCTCGATCTTATATGGCTTCTGAGGATGTGAAGGCGAGCGAATCAGCAGTGGAGAAAATTGTGAATCTCGCGGAAGAGGCGAAGTTAGCTAGACAAGAAATCAGGCCTACAAGCCATGCTGTTATCAGTATCTGCAAGTCACTCGTAGCTGGAGGTGTCGCCGGAGGCGTGTAAGTTAAACTACATAATTGAATCTTCTACTTTATGAGACATTGTGAATCATGGAATGTATTGTGAATTAAATAAATTTTACAACATTAATTCACCTGATAAATAACATGAGCGAAGGAGGCAAGTGGTGTTTTCAAAGGTGCCGCTGTTCATAAAAATTGAGCTTTTTGTCTAATACCCATGTTGACTTTCCGAAGAATTGCACAAAATATCATCTGTATTTAAACTTTTGGTGTAAGATTTGCAAAGCTATAGTGTTCCATCAGTATATGAGGTGTTCATGACTGTTATTCCATATTCGTTTACTTGATCACATGATTTGATTGTAATGGATTTTTTGTTTTCCTTTTTTGACGGACATGTGCAAAAGTGCCTTGCATGTTCTAGCATGTCATTAAGTTTTTCACTCGCTTATCTCAAACAAAGACTTTGATGAGATTGTTGTGTATATGTGCTCTTAACTTGGATGGCTGAACTGTGTGGTTTATACTTCCGGGAGTGTTGACTGCCAACTCTATCTACACCCCGTTGTTTAATAGATAAATCATGAATCTTGTTGTCTCGTATGGATATTAAGAGTGAATTTCTGGATAAATTATTGTTTCGAGTTTGAGAGAGAAGTTAAGATAATAGTTTGAAACATAAAATACAAGGGTTAAGTGGCAAAAGGTGGAGGATTTGTGGCTTAGGTCACAGGTTCATGTCCCACACCATGCAAAGCGAAACCCGGTATTTAAGTGGAGAAGGGTAGAGGGACGGGCCCATTATCCACCGAGTTTAGAAGGCTGTGATTGGTCCAAAGGGCGGGTCACAAACGGATTTCTCGGTTATAAAAAAAAAACAAAAAAACAAGGGGTTAAGTAATCACATCAACATCAAGTTTATATACATAATGTTAAGTAATTATCCCTCCATCTATATGATACGACATCATTTTACAGGTTACAATGTTTAAATAACAGTTGAAAATTAGTTTGATGGAGGTAACATTGCTTCAAAGTGTAAATTGCATAATTTGTTAAATGTGCTTGAATTCTATGAACGTGAAAGTTGTATAAGATACTAATATGATTTTTGTTATGAGATGAAATATTCTGGGATGTCCAAAATAGAAAGATTGCCATGTGAATTGACACGGAGGTAGTAGTAGCGTCTGCTAGTTTGAGTTGCATGAAGAAAATAAGTCAAAGTTTTCGTGACAAACAAAGGTGGAAAGAATTGGATTTCACTTATATTTCTGTATTAATATTCTTTCAACACGCATAAGCTTTCAGAACCTGTGAATCCCATTCTCAGCCTCTTTAGAAAACGCTGACTCTTTCACCAGAAACATGCATCTCAAGGTTTGAGAGATCTGGCGAGGTTGTATGGTGCATATTATTTAGCTAAATCTTATTTGTGCTGGACCTGATATTTCTGTACATGAGTTCCATGTGATATTATGAATGCTTGAACAGATTCTATTTCCCCTGAATTTTGACTTGATTCTGCACTTACTACTGGTCTCCTTATCCTGCAGGTCACGAACTGCTGTGGCCCCACTGGAACGGCTAAAGATATTGCTCCAGGTGAAGTGTAGTTTCATGCCTGCTGTTTCTGTGCTATTTCAATG
>JAJOOR010033939.1:0-10842 GCA_036250505.1 Solanum acaule | reverse complement strand
ATAATTATATCTAAGACAATTTAGTGAACTGCAAATCTTTTTGAGTGCATGTGGATTGATCTCTTTTGTACTCACATAATGTTTTATGTATTTGACATATCATTGTTGATTTTGTGAAACCTTTTAAATGAGAAGTTATTTTTGAATATGGTTTCAATTATGTGTTGCTTATATAGTTTATTCTTTTACTATCATATATATTGGATGTTTTTAGTAAAGTTAGGATGAATAGTATTTGATTATTAAGAAACGATGAATATTATATATAATACATTTATTTTAAAATGAATCATTCAATTCTTGAATTTATTTTATAATGAAACATTTTTAAAAAAATATTACAATTAATCATACACGTACATTGTACTTTATATATACTGCATTTATTTTTTATATGAATTCAATAAATATGATACTCACCTAAATTTAGTAAGATACAATGATTTTGATGCATTCATTGTACTTTATGTGTAATAAATTTATTTTCTTATATGAATATAATAAATATGATGCCTAAATTAATAAGACAAAATGATTTTAATGTAATCAAAATTAAACACTTTTAAAATTTATTTATTATAGTTTAAAGAAAATAAAAAATTATAACATGAAAAATGAAAGAAAAAATTAAGTAGATGTGTCAACACTATCTTCTACACGTGTCGATAATGTAACACAAAACAAGTGGCAGAGACGTATAAAATCATTCCAGTACACGTGTCAAGACTATCTTCATTCCAATCTCAAAATCCTTTCGCTTCAAATACCATTCTGTTCACTTCACATCACCTCTTAACAATAAAATTTCTGTCAGAGTCTAAAATAAACTCTAAAATACCATGGGCATGGGCAAAGAAACTCTCTCCACCATCACCACAGATGCAACCGGCGCTACTTTCAAGCTAGTTGGCTTCAACAATTTCATCCGCGCTAATCCCCGTTCCGATTTCTTCTCCGTTAAACGCTTCCACCACATCGAATTCTGGTGCGGCGATGCAACCAATACATCTCGTCGTTTCTCATGGTCTCTCGGCATGCCGATTACAGCAAAATCAGACCTCTCCACCGGAAACTCCGTTCATGCTTCTTATCTCCTCCGTTCTGTTTCCGGCGAACTTCAGTTTGTTTTCACTGCTCCTTATTCGCCGTCAATTTCAGTACCGTCAACGGCAGGTATACCTAGTTTTTCAACGTCTACTCATTGGGATTTTACGGCGAAGCATGGGCTCGGTGTTCGTGCTGTTGCGTTGGAGGTTGAGAATGCTTACCTGGCGTTCTCCGCCAGTGTCTCCCGTGGAGCGAAACCGCTGTTTGAACCTGTGACGATTGATGAGCATGTGGCTGTTGCTGAAGTTCATCTATATGGCGACGTCATTTTGCGGTTTGTGAGTTTTCTTAAAGATGCGGATAGCCTCATTTTCCTACCAGGTTTAGTCATTTACGTCTCTTCTTTTTTCTGACACTACACACCCCTAATCATTTTTACTCCCTCCGTTCCGTCGTTATTGTTAAGTATTTTCTAATTTGATTTTTTGGATAATTTTTTAAAATTATTATACCTCAATTTGTTAAATTTGAATTAACATTTTTGAAAATGTAGTGAGTGTGCATCAATCATTATTTTCTTAATAGTGTTTGTGCCAAATAAAAATTGAGCCACTCAAAAATAGCTTAATTATGCTCCATAGCTATAGATTGCTAATTACAATTCTTCCCTACATGTTATAGGGAGGAGAGTGGCTAGCGAGACTGGGAGAGGGAGGAGAGAGGCGAGTGAGAGGGCAGAGAGTGGGAGAGAGGTGAATTGTATATGTATATCGGTTAGATAATTGTATATTATACATATGTATTTGTATATTTTGGCGAGAGAGATTGGGAAGGGAGGAGAGTGGCGAGCGAGATTGGGAAAGGGAGGAGAGAGGCGAGCGAGAGAGGACAATAATTTGTATAATTCGCATCTCGTTTGTATAATTCGCATGTACGTTTGTGTAATTCACGTATTTTTGTATAATTGAGTAATATAAAGTCTGAAATTATACAAATATAATAACACTCAAAATAACGAATTGATACAATCATAAACATATAACTTTAAACAATTATACAAAATATATTATACAAATTACATTATATAAATTATATTATACAAAATCCAAAACTACACGTTTATACAAACTTTAAAAAGTTATACACAAAAAGATGGAATGTAGATGATGACAAAACTGAAAAATCAAAGGAAATCATCGTCATATACAAATATAAATAATCGTATACAAATACAAATCAAACAAAGAATTGTTGGTTGCGAATTATACAAATATGACGAATTATACCTATATATACAAACGTGGCTAATATACAAACTCAAAGTCAGCCCACGTAATTAATGTATAATGTTAGTCGCGAGTGGTAATTATTGCAAATTATAACCATGGTGAGTAATTAAGTAGTATAAGTTTGCTTAACCGCATAATTTTCCCATAAAAATTTGACCCCTAAAAAGAATTTAGGGAGTATTATTCTACTGTTACTTCTAAAAAAAGTGAATTTTTATACTCTCTTATCTTAATTTGTTATTATGACTTATATATAATGTGTGTTTTTTATAAATAATATTTATTTTCTCAGTTTATTTTAACTACTAGTAACCCTTTAAAATACTTTATTTAAATTATTTGTTATTCCGTCTGTTCCATAAGTAGAATTTAATTTAGAACTAATGTAATTTTTAACTTTTATTAATGACCATCCAGTACGTTATACAGTTATACTACCTTTTTTTTTTCTTTTCTGTTTATGAGTAATAGTGAGACATACGAATAGTTTGTTCAGTGAATCCATTTATGGAACACTTTTATTTGTTTATGTTTTGCTTTAACAAAGACTTGTCAATCACATTCATTAATTTAATTATGTTGTTCGTTCATTTAATGAACGTCCGGTACACGTTATGCTTGATATTTTTTTCCTAAAACCAAACTAGTATATATACCCGTGCATCGATAATATTAAAGAAAGTTATTACTTTATATATTATGCTCCAAAGTTGAAAATATAATTGTTTTCATGAGTGGTGGTAAGAAATTGGTCCTGTTTTAATTCATTTGAACTGCCTTACCTAAACACATAAATAAATATTTAGAGATGATAACACTTGTATTTATATATCAATATTCCCAACAGGTTTTGAAGCAATGGATGAAACATCATCCTTCAAGGAACTGGATTATGGGATTCGCCGGCTGGACCACGCCGTTGGGAATGTGCCGGAGCTGGGTCCTGTAGTGGATTACATCAAGGCGTTTACGGGGTTTCATGAATTTGCGGAGTTTACAGCTGAAGATGTTGGAACTGCTGAGAGTGGGCTGAACTCGGTTGTGTTGGCAAACAATGACGAGACAGTGTTGCTTCCGATGAATGAGCCGGTATATGGAACTAAAAGGAAGAGTCAAATTCAGACTTATTTAGAGCATAATGAAGGGGCAGGAGTGCAACATTTAGCTTTGGTTACAGAGGATATATTCAGAACTTTGAGGGAAATGAGGAAAAGGAGTGGAGTTGGGGGATTTGAATTCATGCCTTCACCTCCGCCTACTTATTATAAGAATTTGAAAAGTAGGGCTGGGGATGTACTCAGTGACGAACAAATCCAGGCGTGTGAAGATTTGGGAATCTTGGTTGACAGGGATGATCAGGGGACTCTGCTTCAGATATTTACCAAGCCTGTGGGAGACAGGTACGTTATCACTCTTTATATCGACTAGAATTGTTTTACCTATCAATTAGTTTGCCATAACACATTATGATATTCTTAAGTTATTCAAACTGACAGTTTGAATAAATATTTCACGTTATGTTAGCTAATTGTTGTAGGTTGCATACTCTTTTGTCTGGCTATTAATCTACGTATAAAATGAGAAGAACCTGTAGGTGTTTTTTATGTTTACATTGTTAGTGTATTTGATGTTTTGAAACCTGGACCATGAGAATTGATTCTTGCTTAGAAAGTGTCGAGAGTCTAGTGTCCGTAGGATAGTACCTTCATATATGTTTACTGTCAAAGGGGAAAGAATTAGGGCCTTGGGAGTTGGTGAATATGGAATCATTTAGAAATATTGTAAGGAGATGTCTGAAAGCTAGCTGAGACAGTAGCGGTAAGGCATCAAACAGCAACACTGAACTGTAGCAGAGTGGCACACCAGAGTAATTGAAGTTTGCATTACATTTCCTACCAGTTTCTGTCACTGGCCTATTAGCTTTAGAGATCACCCCTGCCATGTAACTAAATGTGAACTCCTTAAAGAGTGTGTCTGTTGACGAAAGTACCGAGGACTCTTGATTGATCAGTCCTGTTGTGATTAACCGACTGTTTTGGATGAAGGTTGGTAAGTCCAGTATAAGTTCCTTGGGAGTAATTCTCAAAAAAAGGTTCACGCTTAGATTTTATATTTGCTGATAATTAGGGAAGCTTCTGAGTTGAAGAAGGCTAAGTCTGCTATCCATATAATTCTCATCTTCAATATGTTGAAAATTTAAATAGAATATGAACAATAGGAACAAAGGGCAAACAAATTATGAAGAAAAAAGAACTGCTCTTACAAACAAAAGGAATAGGTCAAAGTTTGAATTATTATTCAAAACCTACATTGTCGGATTCGTCAAAAGTAGTGTATTTATGGAGAATCCGACACAGGTGCGGCATCAAAAGTGAAGTAAAGAGTCCGTGCAGATAAGTTCAAAACAATTGAGATATGCTTGTGCATGAAACACTACCCCATGAGTCTCAGGTTTCTCAAGCTGTTGACTAAAATCCATTGTGCGACTCTAGACTCTTCCACACTTGCAACAGATGAGATTGATTCTTTGTAACAAACCCGAATTCTCAACTTAAATACTCAAGTATTATATAATTACTTGATAGTCGAATTACAGTGACAACACTTCAACTATTAAATTATAATGGAAATATGAAAATAACAAATAGTAACTAAAGATAGAGACAAGAATGAGGGTGAGAGGTTTAGACTCTAGAAAGAGAAGAGAGCATCAGACAGTTTTTTTTTACAATATGCATAATTTCATAAAACCATAGATGACAACTATATAAATTTTACTCAACCTAGATCCCAATCAAAGTATTGGACTGTTTAATTCTTGGGCCTCATTATGGTTTAGCCCCAGGCCCAGCAGCTTGGCCAGCCTCGGGGCCATCCGTGTTCACAACATTCTTCTAGCTGCCTATGTACTTTGAAATGAAACAATAAACAGTGCTGAGAGGCAGATGGAACTCTTTTAACATTTTCGGTATTTTCACAATGAAAGTTTTTCTTTTGAAGGTATTAAGTTTGTTTAGGGATATGGGGAAACCGATTCAGGGGGTGGTTTATAAAGAGTAAAACATGTTGACATGGGCTAGGGTGAATAACGCTTGGAATAGTCGTTTATCATCATATATCTTTATTTAATTGTTAGGACAAACACAAGGATGAAAAAACAGGAAAAGAACAAGAACAAGAACAAGAAGTTTGTTTTCATGCCGATAATTAAACCTTATTCTAGTACCTCTTCTAAAGGTTCAGGAAAACATATAGAGTATTACCAAACGTTGCTTTCGAATGGATGTGGTACCAATTCATGCGAGATGTACTTAACCGATTTGTACTGATACATATTAAACCTTTTCTTTGCTGCTGAGTGCTGAGCTATGTTGTAATTAACCGCAGTAGTTTTGCAACGTAACTTCCGTGTATCATAAAACGATGGTTTGTCAATCACTGTAATTGTATTTTTCTGCAGGCCAACAATATTTATAGAAATAATTCAGAGAATCGGTTGCATGCTCAAAGATGAAAACGGACAAGCCTATCAGAAGGGCGGTTGTGGAGGCTTCGGAAAGGGAAACTTCTCAGAGCTGTTTAGATCAATCGAGGAATACGAGAAGATGCTTGAAGCCAAACATGTTAATCAAGTAGCTGCTGCTTGAATACATACAAGCATTAGCTTGCAATCTAATTGAAATTTCACCGGGGCATCTAAGCTTACATTTGATGTCTCTACTATTAATTATATTAATGATGAAATGAAAAATAGCTTATGTATATAAGTTTTATTTGACGTGCGATTATGTAAATAGTCAATAAAGTATGGAGGGAAACAAAGTCAAGTAATTTAAGTATAATGTTGATCATAAGTTCTGTAAAATATCCTTTTAGTAGTGCTTTGAGTTTCATGGTCGATAAAGCCAGGTGATCTTTTTCTTATTCGTTTCATTCTAGATAAGTGTCATTTTTCCTAAAAAATATTTTCATTAAAAGTATGTTATTTTAGTAAAAATCTCATCCATTAAGAAGTCAATAAATATAATGGGTTGTTTACTAAATTATATCTATTTAATACTTGTTTCTTGAGCATTGATTACTATTAAAAAATGAAGTACAAGGATACAACTAGAAAAACATATAAATTTGTCTTAAATTCTTAAGATTAACATTTATTTTGGAACAGATTTGTGTTGCTAAAATATTACTTATTTTGGGATGGAGAAAGTGCTCCTTCCGTCTAATAATAGTTGGGTACTATACTAAAGATAGTTGTTTAGTAATACTTGTCTAATTTCAAATATGAAGAGATAATTTATCTTTTGTGTCTATTTTACACTTGCTATTAAATATTATTTCTTAAAATATTAAATTTAATATAGTCATAGAATAATATAGTAATATTATCTCTATTATTTATTGTTTATTAAGAAGTATGACAAATCAATAATGAACAACTATTATTGATCAGAATCCAGAAGAGTATCAGTGATGGTTCAATCAATGGTTGACGTGAAACATGATCAATCGGCTCGTGGATAGTAAATTCATTAATTTAAACCTCATGAAATTATGAGGTGTTGGACTAAATTAATCATCAATCACAATAAATTGTAGTTTATTCTTTTATGTATAATTATTTATTCAAATCTTTATTTTAGTAATATTGATATCCTTTCAATTTTAATTTATGTGAAGTTGTTTGACTAGTGAGTCATGGAGTTAAAGAGAAAAATGAAGACTTTTAAAATTTATGGTTTGAAATAAGTCACAAAAAATTTTGTACTTATAAATTATCTCATCAAGAGTAAAATAAAAATTTTGAAACTGAATTATTACTAATAAAAAGAAATTATTTTCATTTAGACCGACTAAAATGAAAATTAAAATGAAAATAGTTTTAGCTAAATTAAGACAGAAATTATTACGTTACAACATCATGTATTGAAAGATGATATACACGGAAAACACATGTTAAAAAACTAGTAAAAAAATAAAATATAATATATAAAATTGACCAAAATATACTGAATATTAAGGGTGATTAAAACTAGGAAAAATTACGCAGATAAATAAATATATACTAGTTAATTAGCTAACATAACTATAGTTTGAATTAATTACGCCTCACAACTTAAATTTTAGTTGTTATTATGTCATCTCTCTCGCCTCTCTCTTCATTTATACATATATAAATTATCAAATACAAATGGGAAAAGGTTCTGATATACCCCTCAACTTTTCCATTTTGAGCTGATAAGTCCCTCGTTATGAAAGTGACTCATATATACCCCTACTGTTATACAAATGGCTCGCATATACCTTTTTCTTCTAACAGAAATTAAAATATTCATTGTAATTTAATCTTTTAATTATTTTTTTGAAAAGAATATTTTATTATTTTGATGGTCAAATTTATTTATGTTACACTAATTTTCTTGTAAAATTTTATCATAGATCCCCCGTTTTTTAATTTTATTTTTACAAATACAAAAACTAAATTACAATATAGCCACGCAAAAATTAGTTTTAAATTTTTTCTTTACACTAATAAATGAAATTTTTTAAAAAAAGAATAAGAAACTCGAATACTGATAATATAAGAAGTCAAAAAATAAATTTTGTATGAAAAAAACTAAAATATACCTTGAACATTGTTAGAAGGATCATATATATACTCCAAAATGAGTTTTGTTAAAATTTAAAATTTCAAAAATAAATTTAAAACTTGCGTTAGATGAAGGGTATATGTGAGCTTCTTTTGTAATAGTAAGGGTATATGTGAGTCATTTGTATAATAGTAAGGACTCGCTTTGTAGGCGGTATTAAATATAATAGTCCATGAATTAAATTTTGGTCCTTCTAATACATTGTTTGGTTACTTTATTTTATTTAATCCATGGATTGCTAATACACCATATGTGGTCTTATTTTATCCCTAGGAAATAGAAGGATAACTAATCCAAGGTTTGTTAAACCTTGGATAAGACCCCTAAAGGGCAAAACTATCCCTTTATTCATTTTCCCAAATTTCTTTTGTAATTTGATTTTCTTTTTATTTATATTGAAATAATTATTAATGTTCTTTTTAATCCTCCAAATTCGCTTAGTGTATTTTAATGATTTCACTAATATATATATATTTTTTTAATTCATTGTAGTTCGTCGATTAGCCACTTGAACTATTTTTTTAAAATAAGCTTTAGCTATTGAACAATATAAGTAGTCTTAAATCTATGTTAAGTTTAAGATATATTTGACCAACAAAAAATTAGAAACACACCATGCCATCAAGGATCTCCTTAGTGGTACATCATACCTCAAAATTATTTTTATATACATACATATATATATTTAACTTAAGTAGTTAACTAAAATAGAAAATCCTACAAAAAAATAATAATATTGTCCAGCGGTTATCTACCTTGACTCAATCACATGAAATAAACAATCTCATAATAACACAAGGGTATAATAGGAAAGAATTTTTTTGTAGAGTCTTAAATCAAATCCAGAATTAAGTGGGAAGTAATGAACCAAACACTTGACAAAAAATAATCCCTACATTTCTAATCCCTGCATTACTAATCCTTGCATTACTAACCCCTGCGTTATCAATGTTGGTACCAAACGACCCTTAAGGATATATATGAACTACTTTCATAACGAGGGGTATGTTACCTATAACTAGCAAAGTTGAGGGCCAAGGGGTGTATCAGACATTTTTCCCAATACAATTATATATATATATATATATATATATATACACACACACACAATTATATGATAGATATACAAATACAATTAGCCTCTCTTCACTCTCTGCCCTCTCTCGCACGCCTCTCTCCTAATCTTACTTGTCATATATACAAATACATATGTATACCAATTATATATATACAATTATCTGACATATATACATATACAGTTCGTCTCTCTCCACTCTACACCCCTTCTCGCTTGCCTTTCTCCTCCCTCTCTCAATATACTCACCTCTCTCCTCCCTCTCCCTGTCTCACTCATCAAATATATATATATATATATATATATATATATATATATATATATCAATCACATATATAAAATTATTTGACAAATATACATATACAATTTGTCTCTCCCCTCTCTCATTCGCCTCTCCCAATCTCGCTTGCCTCTCTCTTCCCGCTAACATGTAGCTACAAATCGAAATTAGCAAACTATAGCTATAGAGCATAATTAAGTTATTTTTAAGTGGCTATAAGCGAAAATTTCCCATAAAAATTACGTGGATAAGCAAATATATATTAGTTAATTAGGTAACATAGTTATAGTTTGAATTAATTACGCCTCGCAGCTTAATTTTAGTTGTTATTACGCCATCTCTCTCGCCTCTCTCCTCATTTATACATATAGAAATTATAAAATACAAATGGGAAAAGGATCTGATATACCCCTCAACTTTGTCATTTAGAGTTGATATTTTACTCGTTATGAAAGTGGCTCATATATACCCCTATTGTTATACAAATGACTCGCATATACCCTTTTTTTCTAACGGAAGTGAAAAATATAATTTTAATTTAATCTTTTAATTATTTTTCTGAAAAAGTATAATTCATGGGGTATATTTGATCCTCCGCACACATATATTTTTTTTTACTTTTTGTTTCAATGACTAATTTATATTTATTATTTTGATGGTAAAATTTATTTAAGTTACACTAATTTTCTTGTAAAATTTATCATAGATGCCTCATTTTTTAATTTTATTTTACAAATACAAAAACTAAATTACAATATTGCTGCAAAAAATTAGTTTTAAATTTTTTCTTTACACTAATGAATGAAATAAAAATAAAAAATCGAATAATGATAATCTAAGAAGTCAAAAAATATTTTTTGTATGAAAAAGATTAAAATATATCTTGTGTTACAAATTGATATAGAGAGTTTACGGTATTTCTAATACATTTCACTTACAAGTTGTGTGTGTCTAGGGCCTTTTTATATTTGTTTTTATGTGTTTTTATCATGTTTTGCAGGAAAGATGCTCATATGCGGAAGTATCGAGACAACTGAAAGAAATGCAGAAACATGGCATTCACGGAGGTGATCTACGGACCGTAGGTCCATTCACGGTCCATAGGTGATGACCGTAGATCAGCAGGCATGGTGTTTAGGACAAATCAGGGAAATATGACCAAGTGTGGAACCACGGTGCCCATTGACGGTCCATAGATTGATCTACGGATCGTACTGTTGATCCGTAGAGTGATACTGCGAAGGTTCCAGTACCTGATTTTTGAAGATTCTAAGTATGGAGCTACGGAGGGGATTGACGGAACCGTAGATCGATCTACGGTCCGTACTGCTGGTCCGTCGTTTGCTTAAGAGAAGCTGACTTTTGGAAACTGAAATATTTTCTAAGTCCCGATTGACGGAAGGGACTTACGGACCGTAGATCCATCGACGGTCCGTAAGTCGGTCTCGTGGATTGAAGACGCGTACCTGAACAAAACTTTCCTTAATTTGTTTCCCTTTT
>JAJOOR010033937.1:0-16433 GCA_036250505.1 Solanum acaule | reverse complement strand
TGTCGGTTATTAGTAGCTCCCACAGTTCAGTCAGACTCTATTGCATTGACCATATTTCAGTACAGTCAGTATTCAGTCTCAGCATGTTATAAATTTGTTCATTGCATCAGTTAGCTCAGTATTCAGTATTTTCAGTATCTATATCATGTTCAGATTATTTCATTGCTTTATTGCTTTGTTCAGTTATATGTTATTTCAGCTCTACTCTATCATGCATGCTCAGTACCTTTCAAATACTGACGCATACGTGCGCTACATCTTCTCATGATGTAGGTTCAGGTTCTCAGCATCCAGATCACGCTTAGATCGGTTCTCGATCTCCAGTCCAGCAGAATCAGTGGTGAGTCCTCATTCTCCGAGGACAATAGTCATGAGTTTCTTTTTAGTATTTTAGTCTTTTAGTTTCAGTTTTGCTAGACTTAGCTGGGGCCTGTCCCAGCATTTCTAGTCAGTTAGAGGCTATTTTCAAACATAGTTAGATTCAGCTTAGTATTGAGTTAATATTTTCTTTGTATTAAACTCATCTGTTTTCATTCATCTCAGTTATATTATATGGGTATTCCCCATCATTTCAGAATTACTTTATGATTTATCTTCCGCATTAGTTGATATTATCTTTAGTATGCTCATGATCTTGCTAGCAGGGTTAGCTTGGGATCTCTTGTGGTCCTAGGTCCCGTGTCCGTGTCTCGGGGGTAGCTCGGGGCGTGACAAATATATCCAAAACTTTGTGGATATTTTCAGCCCTTTCACTTTCAAGAATATTTCACAAAAGTCCATATACTAAAGGTTGCTTCCTTTCTCCATAAGGGGAGAAGAAACCAAGTGGTTGGACGAACTACCACACGATTCCATAATTTCATGGGAGGAACTAATGAAGGAGTTCCTTGAAATATTTGTCCCTTCTTAAAAAATAGTAAAACTTAGAGATAGCATTCAAAATTTCAAGAGACTGGATGATAAGCCTCTCCAAGAAACTTGGTTGCGATTCCAAAATTATTGTTGCAATGCCAGACGGATGGTATCCTAGATAACTTGTTGTTGAAGTATTTCTATCGTAACCTTGATACAGTAAACAAAGATTTGGCTGACCAACTCATTCAAGGAGGGTTAATGCGACAATCATTTTATGTGTCAACAATGTTCTTGATATGACCAAGATAAACTGAGTATGGCATACTAGGGAAGATCAAGTGCCTTCTCTAAAGTTGGGTCTGACCATGAAATAGATGGAAAAGAAACAAGAGCATTATGAGAACATGGTGAAGATGATGATCCAACTTAGCTTGTTATCTAACCATTTCAATATCTGTCGATTCAAATAAGTGAATGCAGTTGGTATGAGTAATGGGCAGTGCTTGGATGATACCAATTTTGAGGCCTTATACAATGAGGAAGTGCAATACATGGAGAATCAAATAGGGGGTTCTCAGCCAAACTATCCTAGATCAGGTGGGAACCAAGGTTGGAATAAAGAGAGAGATAATGGCTTGAGAGATTTGTGAGGTAGAGGAGGAAAATTGAGGTATTGTGAGGCTTACAAAGATAGGTACATACCACCATATGATTGTCCCAAACAAAATGACCAAGTTGGACCAGAAGGGAATAAAGTTGATGACATGTTGACTAGGATTTTCAACAAGGTTGAAGGTTCTGACAAAGTGTTAATTTACTTGAAAAATGATATCTCCAGTTTGACTCAAATGGTGACTTCCTACGGTATGTCAATGAAACATCTAGAAACTCTAATGTCTCAAATATCCACTCATTTACATCCAAGGCAAAAAGGAACTTTATCTAGTGATACCATCTTGGATTGGTAAGGAGATGATACCTTTTCATGGTAGCTTGAATTGGTAAGGAGATGATACCTTTTCTTGGTAGCTTGGATTGGGAAGGAGATGATACCTTTTCATGGTAGCTTGGATTGGTAAAGAGATGATACATTTCCATGGATAGCTTGGATTGGCATGATGATGTGCTCTTCCATGGATAATGACTTAGCTTGGATTGGCAAGATGACGTGCCTTCCATAGATGATAAGAACAACTAAGAATTGACTACTTCTCACATCAAGTTAGCATGGTTATGATGAAACGAGGTTACTTCAAGGAAGTATCGTAAGTATGTCTTGAGATGATATTCACTTGCATTGATCATGGTTTATAAATTATGTTGTTTAACTATTATGCTTATATAGATGTTTATTCAAGCTATCATATTTAGTACATGTTTGTACTAACGCATACTCTTACCTACATTTCTTATCCAAATGTAGGGTCTGGTGATCTTGACTCTCATTCCCGTGGCTAGGATCTTAGTAGAGGCAAGACTTGAAGATTGGTGAGTCCTCATAGCATGCGAGGATTTAGCCACCATTTCTCTTATGTTCTTTTGTTTTAAGTTTTGAACATTGTTGTATGGGCTGTGTCCCAAAATATTTATGTTTTAGATGGTTTTGAGACAAAGTGTAGTAGACTTCCGCTTTTGTTATGAAACTTTAATGTTGTTGAAAATATTTTAAATTTCCGCTCATTTCTATTATTTTATGTTATGAAATCTAAGTGCTTGTATGAGGCCTCTCGGGGTCTTGTATGCCTTGTTACATCTAGGGTGTACCCATGGGTCGTGTCATGTTGATAAAATGAATATGCATCATGTTTCTTATGGCGACAATTTGAGCAGTCAGTGCAATAACCACGTCAAGCTTTAATATTCCAGCAGTCTTTTGTACCACATGTCTAGATCCTTTTTTATTCCATGCAAGGTTTCCATGTGAAATACTATTTAATAGTGCGAACAATTCATCATAAGTCTTTTCTAAAGCTTGTCCACATGCAAGAGATTGAAGAAGAATTTTTGTGTTTGGTTCTAGACCCTAAATGAATGTATATACTAGTACCTCATTAGCTTGATGGTGATGTGGACAACTAATCAATATGAATGTTAATCTATCTCATGATTGATACATCTTTTTTCCCTTCTTTGCATAAAACTCAGGATTTCTCTTCTCAATTTCTCTATTTTATCTTATTAAGATATTACAAGAAAGATCATCCCAAGATTTGATAGTGTGCTAGTTGTGATGACAATCACCCTTTTTCTTTCCCCAATAGTAAAAATATAAACAAGGTTAGCCTTACGTAGTCAAAAGATACCCTAGATGGAGTGTACCGATCATTATTTACTAAAAGTTTTGGATATACTTAGGGTTCTTCGGGAGTGATCAGTCTGAGATTTTGAATTATGTGAGGCCTTTTAGTACAACAAATACCGTCCTCAATGCCTATTTATGTCCTTATCTAATGATAATTTGATGTTTTGCTGCTATGAGGGCTAAAGGACAAGGCAAGGATGAATATATACAAAAGAGGCCAAAAACATTGAAAAAAGTGAAAATTCTAAACTGAGGATTGCCTAATATAGTGGGCGGATCTCACAACGTGACGGGACCTAATCAATTGTTGCCTTCTAAAAGGACCCAGATAATTCTTAAACCAGTGCAAGGTTGTATTCCCAAGGAAGCTATCATAGAAATAGCCTCAAGTGTCATTGTTCACTTTTGAAAATATTCAAGTCAGGTCGGTGAAGTAACGAGCAAATGGCAATTCATCGAAATAGTTAGGTGAGGTAAGAACCCCATCACCTAAAATGACAGAAAGGCTTGACCAAACTGAAGTCTAAAATAGGCGAACAAAGTGGTCATTAGTGATTTGTCAAATGTGAAAGGCTAACTCAACTAATTTCACCAGCTGAGGTTCAAATACCTGAAGAATGAAGCCAAGATTTAGGCAAAATGAAGAAGAAGACAACATCCCTTGATCAAGTAGACAAGCCCAATGTCACGCCACGAGCTACCCCCGATATGCGGACACGGGACCTAGGATCACAAGTAATCCCAAGCTAACCCTGCTGGCATGACATGAGCATACTAAGGATATTAATAACTGATGCAGAAGCTAAATCATAAATAAAACTGAAATGATGGGGAATACCCATATACTAAAACTGAATAAATAATCTGAGAATTTGGTACAAAATAAAGACCAAACTCAATAACTAAGCTGATTCTAACTAGTCTCATTGGGATATTGCTTTCACCCCCCTCACAGGAAATAATCTGGTAGGTTTAGTACCCTCAGTCTTAGGTTTACCTCTCTTCCCTTTAGCATGTGTTGCAGGTGTCAAACCTGCATCTTTGTAAACTTGCAACATAATAATATTATTATCCTCTTCTCCCTGGTCTTCAATTAACTCTAACCTCTCAGGTGCATCATTAATGTTGTAAATTATCTAATCAAACACCTCTACATTATGTGACACTAAATCATGCAAGACTTGAGAAGGAGAAGCCTGCTTTTCTTTGATCTGTATCTGTTTATCCATATTTTAACCACTAAGTTGGCCTCCGTGGTCATTATACTGAGTTAACAAAAGGGTTTTTGTTGGGTTATCATTTAACTCACGTGTATTGGACCAGTAAACTTGTTATGGTTGATGGAATTCTACCTTTGTTAATTCTTGTAACACATGTGCCTTTGTAAGATTCATATCATCAATAGTTACCTCCTCCATAGCCTGCACCCTATTTCCTACAACTTGTTTCAACCTCACCTCTGATTCTTCTATCCGTTCAGTATCCATGTGGACAGATTACCTTCTCCCTTCTTGATCATCATGTTGTTATTGTGAGTTATTGGTGGTATTGACATCCCCTGTAACATGTTGTTGTTGATTCTTATTGCTGGTACACTCTGACACCACAATATCCCTTTGTATTGCACCCAAAGAACTAGTCGATTGTTGTAGCATCTCCTTGGTGAGGTGATCATCCCCATCAAAAGGTTGTCTCCGATTTGACATTTTCATTATTTCTTTCTGAAGTTGTTCCATCCAATCTTGTTCCTCTACGTATACGTCATTCACCCCCCCCCCCCCCCTCTTTCCTCTCCTGTGAAAACTTTTTGGACCCATCTTCTAGTGTTGTTGCTTTGTTAGTTTGCCTTTACATGAATTAATTTCCTACTACAGGTAAGCTTGTTTTTGTTCCTCTTCAATCTTCTTTACTTGACTTAGAAATGAGTCAAATTTATTGTAACTGATCAAACCTTCTTTCACTATTTGATTACTTTCTTTGTTGATACCCTGCTCTTCATTCGATGGATTGATTATCCCTTTATTAACTCTTTTTCTTTCCTTTGAAGGACTTCTACCATCCACAATTGCCCAAGCATCTGGATATTCAATACCTTTGCCACTCGTCAATGTTCTCAGAGGGAAAGCACTTGTCGAAAAGCTTTGATTATTTGACTTATCAATATGATATGTGGTTCCCTTTTCTTCTGTATCTTTGTAGTAGTTCCTTAAGTGAGGATTTAATTTCCTGCACCCCTTCTCATTGTGCCCTTATAATCGACATTCCATATAGTATTTTGGCAGTGGATCATATTGAATCTTAATATTATTTATACGTCTAACTCTAGTTGATTCATCTACAACAACCATTCGTACAAATTTGGGTAATTCTACCGTGAGGTCAATTTTCACCTTAACCTTGCACAATTTGGCCTGGTTTTATGTATTGTAGTCATATCCAGATGTAGGGTCTTTCCTACAGTAGCTGCCAACGAAAATAAAGCCTCTTTGACAAAGTATATAGAAGTAGGTTAGGGAAAGAGATCCAGGTTATAACTTATGTGGTCTCTACATCAACTCGAAAGCCTGAATCATATATCAGTGGTGTCATTGGAAAGGCTATTTCATGTTTGTTCTTCACGTAGTGTAAATTTTTTGGAAGCATATTAATAAAGTCCTCCACCAGTGTAGACCTTATCAAAATATGCCTATACCTTAATAGGCAAATCTTGCAGTCTCTCACGATACCCTACTGAGAGGGTAAACTCCTCCTAATATTGTCTAGTTCAGGCCACCCTTGAACAAACCTACCCACAATAGTATATTGTAGGCATTCGATCTTATTCATTCGTGTAACTTCTGCTTCCGTCCATTCTACAGTAGGCACACCATTATCATAATTAATTGGTTTAATTGGGATTGGTTCTATGTCCATTGATACAATGAAGGATGATTCCAATGTTTTTCCACTAAAAACCTTGCCATAATCTAATGGTTTGGTTATTGGTTCATTAACAGTGCTAGGCAAAGAAGAATTTGAGAGATGGGGAAATTGAGATGAGGAGGAGATCCCCACCAATGATGGTGGTTGACCGATAGATTGCAAATATGACATGAAAGACCACACACCACTAAACGGTTTGTGGAGCTCCACACGGGCCGTGAACTGGCCCATGAGGAGTACACAGAACCACCATGGCTACTGTGACGTACCACTGAACACTTGACGGTCCATGGAGCTTTACACGAGCCGTAAAGTGGCTCGTGAAAGAGGCTTGATAGACTTTGAGGTTTTTGTCAACATCAAATGATCATATCTTTCGGCACAAAATGATTTAGGTTGCCCGCAACCTATCAAATTAAAGGTATTTGAGTCCTCTTTCCAACACCATCAATTTTGCCAAATTCCAAGCCAAAAGTATAAAAGTTATGCTCTTTTTAGTGAAGCCTTATCGGGGAGAGCATCTTCACGACCCACTTGACGGGTCGTGGTGCTCATGACTGCCCGAGAAGCTTGTATTGAAGTCAATTCAACAGTGTTTAAGTGAGGTTTCACCCCCAAAGTCACTGGTTAAGCACCACGGACATCTAAATGGTCTGTGGAGCTCCACATGGACCGTAAAGTCTTTCATGAAGGAGACTTGTCAGAGTTAGAGTTTAGGGTCAACTTCAAACAATCATATCTCTCCGCACAAAATGAATTAGGTTTCACATGACCTATCAAATTAAAGATCTTTGAATCCTCTTTCCAACGCCACTAATTTTTGCCTAATTCTAAGCTACAAGTAAAAAGTTATGCCTATTTTAGTGAAGCTTTGTCGGGTAGGGCATCTTCATGAGCTGCTAGAAGGGCCATCATGATAATGATGGCCTCTGAAGCCCCTCTTAAATTCAGTTCGACGTCATTTAAGTCAGGGTCGCATCGGTCTTTTCCCCTATGCATTTGGTACTTAAACTACATCGTTTTACTCAGTCTAAGCTTAGCAAACTAGTCAGAAACTACCTAAAACCCTCTTTCTCCTAAAATAACCTAACTTAGAAAGAAAAGAAGAGAAAAGAGACAATAGTTTTGCCAAGAACAAGCAGAGGTCTTCTTCAACTTCAGCCCCGACATCCAAAGGAATTCTCTATAGATTTCATCACCAGTTATGTGGGATTTCACTAGTGGGTTCCTTTCATCCACTAGGTCCCTAGAATTGAGTCAGTTCCTTGATTCCACGTAACTTGTTTAGACCTAGGGTTTGTAAAATCTTGGGAATTGTGGTGATATCAGTTGTTATAGTATCCATAGTATAATAACATGTATTATTGGAAACTTTGCTTAATTCTTTGTATCAAACTCAGAACCCTAGTTTGTGTAAATTCTCTTAGTTCATGAATTATACTTGCTAGGTCAGTCAGACAGAAAATCATGCTCCAGATTTCGAATATCACATTCTCAGTATATAAATGTGGCATTCTCAGTTAGCATGTCAGTATTTTGAGTTATTTAGTATTTAGTGCATATTTGCTTTTCATTCAATTGGGAGTAGACTTAGCACCGAATTGGACTAGGGTTCAGCATACCCTCTTGTCCCAGAACTACGTGCCCACATAGGATTATAAGTCCCCTCTATTAGGTATCAGATTTAGTGATTGCATCACAGTCATGAATTTATATCCCTGGCAAGGTATATTGGGTCCTCTCGATGAGGCGTATACATTGGACTCCGCCTTTAGGTCACGTGTTTTATGTCGGTTAATAGTAGCTCCCACAGTTAACTCTTTGTGCATTAACCAGGTTTTCAACAGTTACTTCAGTATACAGTTCAACATGGTATCTTCATGATTAGTACTTGGTGATTGCATTCAATTTATCTTTCCGTTATACTTCATTACATATTTATATCCTTGTTCAGATTATATTATTGCTCAGTTACGCATTGTTCAACTTAAATATTTTTTCAACTTAGCATATCTATATCATGCATGCTCAGTACATTTCAAGTACTGATGCATACTTTGCGCTACATCGTTTCATGATGTAGGTTCTGGCACTCAGCATCCACATCACGCTTAGATCGATTCGCGGTCCGCATTCAACAAGTTCAGTAGTGATTCCTCATACTTCGAGGATAATAGACATGCTTCCTATTTCAGCCTTAATTTTTAGTTTTCAGTTTTGTTAGAGTTAGCAAGGGGCATATCCCAGTGACTCAACTCAATTAGAGGTTTTTCAAAAATAATAGTACATTCAGCTTGAGTTGTTATGTGGTCGTTTCAGTTATCACTAAACTCTTAGTATGTTTTATATATTCAGACTAGTTGGATTTTTACCCATTTCAGACATCAACTATTTTAGCTTTCGCATAGTATATGTTTTACTCAGTTATTTGCAGTATGCTTGATATATGCCAGACTTAGGGTTAGCTTGGGGTCCAGTGTTACATCTAAGGGGTAGCCTCAGGGCGTGACAAACTTGGTATCATAGCATTAAGTTCAAGAGTCCTAGAGTGTCTTAAAGCCACACTAAGTAGAGTCTCTTTCTTGTATTTGAAGCGCGCCACATCTATGAGATAGAGGCTACGAAGTGTTTTAAGAAAAACTTCACTTCATTTGTTATTCTTAGTATGCGTGAGGTGTGATTCACTTCTCCTTTCTAATCCATTGTTGTATGTTTCAGATCATGCCTCCTTGCCTGCAATGCTAACACAGTTACTCCAATGCCGAACCATAAGGTCAGGAATGTTGAGTTCCATAATGCGATCCAGCTATTGGCTCAGACAGTAGCTAACCAGAACAATTAGCAGGACCAGTTCCTGCAAACACCACTGGTGGATCAGCTGCAGCTAGGGTTCGAGACTTTATTCGTATGAATCCGACGAAATTTCTAGGGTCGAAGGTTGGTGAGGACCCACAGAACTTCATTGATGAGGTTAAGAAGATTCTTGGAGTAATGCAAGTGATTGGTACTGAGAGAGTTGAATTAGCATCCTATCAACTCATGGATGTGGCTCATAATTGGTTCACGTAATGAAAGGAAACAGGGGTGAGAATGCAGCTCATGTGACATGGGATTGTTTTATTGGAGCTTTTCTAGATAAGTTCTTCCCGAGAGATTTGAGGGAGGTTAAGACTCATGAGTTTATAAACTTGAAGCAGGGTTCAATGTCAGTCTATGAATACGGGCTAAAGTTCACTCAGTTCTCCAGGTATGCTCCACATACGATTGTTGATTTGAGGGGACAAATGAGCAAGTTCTTGTTTGGAGTATCTGATATGGTCAAGACCAAGTGCATGAATGCTATGCTATTAGGAGACATGGATATCTCCAAGCTAATGACTCATGCTTAGCAGGTTGAGGGAGATAAGCTTAGGGAAATGGCCAAGGAGACCAAACAGGCTAGGACGAGTAACTATGAATACTCTCAATAGAGGTCGAGTGGTGGAAATCGCTCACAGTTTCAGCAGGGGTCTACAGCCCCAACACCTTCATCATCTAGCGCTCCATCCCCAGGTTTTGATAGGATTAGAAAGGGAGAGCATCAGGCTCTAAGTCACAAGGGAGTGCTTCAAGTAACCGTACTTTTCCAACTTTCCCAAAGTGTGGTAAGAACCATCCGAGTGAGTGTCTTGCTGGCAGAGATGGGTGTTTTAGGTGTGGCTAGTGTGATCATAGGTTGAAGAATTGCCCTTCTACCAACCAAGGACAAGGAGGTAGCATGGCTCAGTCTACTACTTCAGCGGCGCCAATAGGTTGCCCAACTCAGCAGGGTGCCTATCTGGTACAGGTAGCGCTCAGTGCTAGAATAGGTTGTATGCTCTCCAAGCTAGCCAGGACCAGGAAGATTCTCCTGATGTGGTCACTGGTACGTTACGAGTCTTTCATTTAGATGTTTATGCATTGTTAGATCCAGGGGCTACATTGTCTTTGTAACTCCCTATATAGCAGTAAACTTCAGTGTTAGTCCAGAAACTCTCTCAGAACCTTTCTCAATCTCTACTCAGTTTGTGACCCAGTTATAGCTAGATGAGTATACAAAAATTGTCGTGTCACAGTTTCCAGAAAGTCACCTCACCAAACCTTGCAGAGTTAGGAATGGTTGATTTTGATATCATTCTAGGCATGGACTGGTTACATTCTTGTTATGCCTCAGTCGATTATAGAACTAGGATCGTTCAGTTTCAGTTTCTAAACGAGTCAGTCTTAGAATGGAAAGGTAATAGCTTTGTGCTTATGGGTCGATTTATCTCTTACCTTAATGATAGGAAAATGATTTCTAAAGGGTATATCTATCATCTTGTTCGGGTTAAGGATTCAAAATCCGAAACCCCAACTCTTGAGTCACTCCCAGTAATAAATGAGTTTCCTAAAGTGTTCCCAGAAGATCTTCCCGGAGTTCCACCCTAAAGGGAAATCTTCAGAATAAATCTCCTTCTTGATACCCAGCCTATTTCGATTCCTCCTAACATAATGGCTCCAGCTGAGCTAAAGGAATTGAAAGACCTTCTAGATAATGGCTTCATCAGATCTCCATGGGGTTCTCCAGTGTTGTTCGTGCGAAAAAGAAAGATGGTCCTCTCAGGATGTGCAACAACTATCGTCAGTTGAACAAAGTCACAATCAAGAATAAGTATCCAATCCCCAGGATTGATGACTTGTTCGATCAACTTCAGGGTTCTAGTTGTTTTTCTAAGATAGACCTCAGATCTGGGTACCATCATCTCAGAGATAGTGACATCCCTAAGACAACCTTAAGGACTCGGTATGGCCACTGTGAATTCGTAGTTATGTCTTTTGGACTAACAAATGATCTTGCAGCTTTCATGGACTTAATGAATAGGGTATTCAATAGTATTTGGACTTGTTCGTTATTGTTTTTATTTATGATATCCTCATTTATTCTTAGAGTAAGGAAGAGCATGCAACTCATCTGAGAGTTGTTCTGCAAACTCTCAAAGATCACCAGTTATTCGCTAAGTTCACCAAATGTAAATTTCGGTTATAGTCTGTTGTGTTCCTTGGTCATGTGGTATCCATCGAAAGTATCCGAGTGGATTCTTAATAAATTGAGGTAGTACAGCACTGACCTAGACCCACATCTCCGACTGATATCAAAAGTTTCTTGGGTTTGGCCGGTTATTACAGGAGGTTTGTTGAAGGATTCTCATCCATAGGTTCCCCATCGACTTAGTTAACTCAGAAAGAGGTCAAGTTTTAGTGCTCAGATGAGTGTGAGAAAAGATTCTTAGAAATGAAGACCAAGTTGACTACAGCTCAGTCTTGACTCTACCAGAGCGTTTAGACGGTTATGTGGTTTATTGTGATGCATCTAAGGTCAGCCTAGGTTGTGTATTGATGCATCAAGGTAAGGTCATAGCTTATGCTTCTACGAAGCTTAAGGTCCATTAGAAGATCTACTCGACTTATGACCTCGAGCTTCTAGTCGTAGTGTTTGCCCTAAAGATTTGAAGACATTACTTGTATGGTGTTCATGTTGATGTGTTCACAGATCATAAGAGCCTTCAGTATGTGTTCACCTAGAAAGAATTGAATCTTCATCAAAGGAGATGGCTTGAATTCCTCAAAAGACTATGGCATGAATGTGCTTTACCATCTGGGTAAGGCAAATATAGTGGCTGATGCTCTTAGCAAACTGTCTATGGGTAGCATAGCACATGTTGAGGAATAGAGAAAGAGTTAGTGAAAGATGTTCACCGGCTTGCTAGCTTAGGAGTTTGCCTTACGGACACGTCAAATCACCGTGTGATAGTTTAGAATGGATTAGAATCTTCATTGGTAGCGGAAGTTAAGGAAAAACAGGATAGCAATCCTATATTACTTCAGTTGAAAGGTGCAGTTCATTAGCAAAAAATTGAGATTTTCTCCTAAGGGGAGATGGTGTACTTCGTTGCCAGGGTCGTTTATGTGTTCCAAATGTGGGTGAGTCGAGGCAGCATATCCTTACAGAAGCTCATAATTCCATATATTATATTCATCCGGGTGCTACTAAGATGTACTGTGATCTATAGGGAAGTCTATTAGTGGAACGACATGAAGAGGGACATTGCAGATTTTTGGCTAAGTGTCCTAACTCTCAGCATTGTTAAAGTAGAACATCAGAGACCAGGAGGTGTGACTTAAGAGATTGGCATTTCCATGTGGAAGTGGGAAGTGATAAACATGGACTTCATTACGGGTTTACCTCGTACTCACAGACAACATGGCTCCATTTGGGTGATAGTGGATAGAGTTACTAAGTCAGCTTACTTCTTGGTTGTAAGGACTACAGATTCAACGGAGGACTACGCAAGACTCTACATCAATGAGATAGTCAGGTTGCATGAGGTTCCCTTATCTATCATCTCAGATAGAGGTCCTCAGTTTACATCCCATTTCTGGAATTCATTTCAAAAAGGTCTTGGTACTTAGGTAAATCTCAGTACAACATTTCATTCACACACGGATGGTCAGGCAGAGCATACCATTCAAACCTCAGTTTACTCTTGTGTAATTCAATATAAGTATCTTGTTCCATCAGTTATCCTTGCATTTCAGCACAGTTGAATGTTCATGAAACTCAATTTAGTGAGATATCAGTTTCTAGTATTCAGTTGGTAGGGATTTCAACTCTTTCCTCCAAACTCAGCTTGTTTGGACTTCATTCGAGGACGAATGACCCCAAGGGGGAGATATTGTCACACCTAAAAAGTCAGAACTAAGATTGAACAAGAGAGAAGGGCAAACCTTAGAGGGGATCCACGGGCCGTGAAGAGGACCACAACCCGTCACCCTTCTCGTGGGTGTTCATCCAGCAAAATGTGAAAGACCACAGACCACTAAACGGTCCGTAGAGCTCCACACGGGTCGTGAAGTGGCCCGTGAGGGGGACACAGAACAAACATGGCTTCTGTGAAGTACCACGAACCACTAGACGGTTCGTGGAGCTTCACACGAGCCATGAAGTAGCTCATGAAAGAGGCTTGATAAACTATGGTCAAATTTAAATGATCATATCTTTCAACACAAAATGATTTAGGTGTCCCACGACCTATCAAATTAAAGGTATTTTGGTCCTCTTTTCAATTCCACCAAGTTTGCCTAATTTCGAGCGCGGAGTAAAAAGTTATGCTCGTTTTAGTGAAGCCCTATCGGGCAGAGCATCTTCACGACCCACTTGACGGGTCGTGGTGTTCATGACGGCCCATGAAGCCTGTCTTGAAGTCAATTTGTTAGCTTTTAAGTGAGGTTTCACCCTTAAAGTCACTGGTTAAGCACCACAGACATCTAAACGGTCCGTGGAGCTCCAGATGGACTGTAAAGTCATCCGTGAAGGAAACTTGTCAGATTTAGAGTTTAGGGTCAACTTTAAACGGTCATATGCTTCAGCACAAAATAAATTAAGTGGCCCATGACCTATCAAATTAAAGATCATAGAATCCTCTTTCCAACGCCACCGAGTTTGCCTAATTCCAAGCTACGAGTAAAACATTATGCCCATTTTTGTGAAGCCTTGTCGGGTAGGGCATCTTCACGAGCTGCTAGATGGGCCATCATGATCATGACGGCCCCTGAAGCCCTTCTTGAAGACAGTTCGACAACATTTAAGTCTGGGTCGCATCGGTCTTTTTCCCTATGCGTTTAGTACTTAAACTATGTCGTGTAATACTTAAACTACGTTGTTTTACTCGGTCTAAGCTTACCAAACTAGTCAAAAACTACCTAAAACTCTCATTCTCCTAAAATCACCTAACTTAGAACAAAAAGAAGAGCATAGCGACGATAGTTTCCCCAAGAACAAGAAGAGGTCTTCTTCAAGTTCAACCCCGAAATCCAAAGGATTTCTCCGTATATTTCGTCACCATGTATATGGAATTTTGCTAGTGGGTTCCTTTCATCCACTAAATCCCTAGAATTGAGTCAGATCCTTGATTCCACATAACTTGTTTAGACTTAAGGTTTGTAAAATATTAGGAATGGTGGTGATCTCAATTGTTATAGTATCCATAGTCTAAATAACATGTTTTCTTGGAAACGTTGCTTAATTCTTTGTATCAAACTCAGAACCCTAGTTTGTATAAATTATGTTAGTTCATGAATTATACTTACTAGGTTAGTCAGACAGAAAATCATGCTCCAGATTTAGAATGCCACATTCCCAATATATAAATGTTGCATTCTCAGTAAGCATGACAGTATTTTGAGCTATTCAGTATTTAGTGGATTTTAGCTATTCATCAAGTTGGGAGTAGACTTAGCACCGAGTTGGACTAGAGTTCAGCGTACCCTCATAGTCCCAGAACTACGCGCTTGTGTAGGTTTATAAGTTCCCTCGGTTGGGCATCAGATATAGTGATCACGCCACAGTCATGCCTTTATACCCTTGACAAGGTATATTGGGTCCTCTCGATGGGGTGTATACATCAAACTCCACGTTTAACTAACATAGTTTATGTCGTTTAATAGTAGCTCCCGCAGTCAGACACTTAGTGCATTGACCAGGTTTTCAGCAGTTACTTCAGTATGCAATTCCGCATGTTATCTTCATGATTGGTACTTGGTCATTACATTCAGTTTATCTTTCATTTATACTTCAGTACATATTTATATCCTTGTCCAGATTATATCATTGCACAACTTATATATTTTATTCAGCTTAAGCATATCTATATCCTGCATGCTCAGTACAGACGCATACTTTGTGCTACATCGTTTCATGATGTAGATTCAGGCACACAACATCTAGATCATGCTTAGATCAATCCCCATTTAACAGCTTCAGTGGTGAGTCATCATACTTCGAGGACAATAGACATGCTTCCTATTTCAGTCTATATTTTTAGTTTTCAGTTTTGTTAGAGTTAGTTGGGGACGTGTCTCAACAACTCAACTCAGTTAGAGGCTTTTCAGATATAGTAGTAGATTCAACTTGAATTAAGTGGTTGTTTCATGTATCACTAAACTCTTAGTATGTTAAATATATTCAGACTAGTTGGGTTTTTCCCCATTTCAGTTATCCACTGTTTTAACTTCCACATAGTATATGTTTCTCACTTATTTTCAATATGCTTGATATATGCCACTCAGGGTTAGCTTCGGATCACTCGTGATCCTAGGTCCCGTGTTACACCTAGGGGTAACCTCGGGGCATGACAGTCTCCACCCAATCCATTCCATTTTCTTATTGTATTTAGGTATTATTTATTCAAATATAACTTATTCCAAATAATACATAGATCAACTGATAACTAATACATGCATTAGTGATGTGGTTTTCTAATTTTTTAACCAAATTTTTTCTGATGTGTTTAATTTTATACCTGAAATAAAAATGCTACCAAACACGTTAACTGAACGGGCCCTTAATTCTCAAATTCTTGCTTGTAAATTTCTCATCTAATGAAATGAGAGTTGAATCAGAAAAAATGTACAACACATGTCTTTTCAGTTGGAACAAAATTTGTTGTGTACTTTATCTAATCTTTCAGCTGCAACATTTAGTGCTTGAGCTTCGAACAGTCATCCCCAGTGTACAAGTCTGAGAGCTTACTTGTCACGTATTTCTCTTTTTGGAAGTAAATCAGCACGTCTGAATCTGAAACTGAATCTTATTCCTATAAACAAGGCACCAACAAAAACACATACATCAGTAATACTAGAATTACAAGTTCAATCCTCTTAGGGGAACAACATGTTGAATATTATTACCTGAATTTCGAGAGAAGAACTTCAGTATTTCATCAATTAATATCACCTAACAAGAAAAAGTAGCAGTAGTCATGGAAGGCAGAAATCCCCTTCATGATAAATGGCAAGAATATTTATGAAGTAGAACACAAGAACAAAAGCTACAGGCAAACATGAAGGGGAAAGGTCAAACAAAATGTCAACATGAACACAGGCATAGAAATTGATAATGAGCAATTCATTTTGCCCCCCTTCCATTATTTTAAGCTCGAGGAACTTGGCCATAATGCGCAGTTTTTAAGGATATAGTTACAGAGAATCAGCAACCGAGATAATATATCTCCAGCATATTCTTTCTGATGCCTGACTTCTACTGTATCTATGACTATAATACCTGGAACTAAACAGAAAGACTCTATCTAGGCAGCAAGTGGGCACATACTCTAGCTGCGTTTATGATGGATGCGAGCTATAGAGATCAGCGAAAGGTCACACCTTTTTGTATCCTAGAACGACACATTTGCTACATGTGCCACCAATCTTAACAATACTTATCCTCATTTGAACTACAGCATATCTCCAGTTATACAAATCACGCTTTCTTCCAAAAATTATGATAAACGAATTCTCC
>JAJOOR010033934.1:0-10230 GCA_036250505.1 Solanum acaule | reverse complement strand
CCAAATACCCCCCCCCCCCCCCCAACCTATTACCCAATTCTCAACTACACACCAATACTTTACGGAGGTCCTATTACCCCCTTGAAGTATTTAAACAGAGATATTAACACCCTTAAGTGCTGATGTGGCACAACAAGTGTGTTCACTTTTCTGAAGGCAAGTGTAAGACAAATAAATTAGTCAAAATTAAATGATTAAATAAGTGTCATTTTTAATTGAATTCAATATAATTAATAAATAAATTTAATTAATTACAATCACATACTTTCTCTTTCTCTCTCTAACCATTTCCCTCCTTCAACATTTACACATTTGCAATTAAATTTTGTCATGGCTGCCATGGCAAGCACCTATACATTTTTTTTTTAATTCTTTACTTTTAATCCACAATTAACTATTTCATGAGCAACCCTTTCAAATCTTTCCTAAAAATAAACAATATAACCAAAAGAAAGTTAATGATAATCCTTTAATTTCTTCACCTCAATGGAAAATACTTTCAATTCGACATTGAAAAATGATATTACAGCTTCTACTAGAGAAATCATTTCGATTATTGTAGCTTCCCGAGTTTCTTGATTGGAACTGAAAGTGGGTTTTAGAATTTGAAATTTGTGAGTTTCTTGATTGAAATTGAAAGTGGGTATTAGAATTTGAAATTTGGCAAGAAAAAATTCATCTTCAAATCTATAAAAAAAAAAAAGCAACGGATGCAGAACTAGACCATAATGGCAGTAAAATACCATAGTAAAAAGATTCAACATTCATGTCAAATTTATTGAATTCAACAATAACAACAAGATTTTGTGCAAATAAATAATCGGAAAGATAGAAGAAAGACGGAGGAGGATGGGTGTGATGGAGATGGAGGTGGATTGGAGAAGATGAGACATTTGGGAACAATGGAGAAAAAGGGGATGATTTAGGAAGATGAGTGGAATGGTGGAGAAAAAAGAAACAACTGATGTATTTTGGTGATGAGTCTTTTTTAAAAAAAATTTAGTCTGAAAAAAATAGGTGTGTGTATTACACTTAGCAACAAAGATTTGGGGGTGACATTTTAAGGGTGTCAATATCTGTATTTAAAATACTCTAGGGGTGTAATAGGACCCCCGTAAAGTATAAGTGTGTAGTTGAGAATTGGGTAATAGGTTGAGAGGGTATTTGGCTATTTTCTCAAGGGAAATAATTAGATTTGGACTTTGGCCCAAACCCAATTAACTTGTCCTTTTGGCCCATTTGCTCTCCTTCAATTTTCTGATTTGTCTCATTGGGCTTTGGCCCGATTTTGCACCATTTGACCTATTGGAAAAAATTGTTTAAGGCTTTGGGCCTATTTTTCAACTTTAAGCAAACTATATACATTGAGTGTATATCATTATATTTGAAATGATCTTCAACCCGAACTCTATATTTTTTCATGTATATTCATCTTTAGACCTGTATGCCTGTATTTTTTGCATATTCCAGCCTGCAATTTTGACTTTCCCCCTGTATATCGCTGTGTTTTTTTGACTGTATATCACTGTATTTTAATTTCCTGTTGGCTGACCCAAACGATAAAATAAAGCCTTTATGGCTTGACTCGGAAATGCAAGGAAGAGAAGTCCGTTGTGGACTCAAAGAGGCGGTCATATAACAAACAAAGAAAACCAAATTAATACTTGCAATAGGGGAAAAACGATTAAAATACGACTTAATATAAACTGTTGGCTAGTTCAAAACTAAAACACAACGAAACCAACTATTAAACCAAAAATAACAGATAATTTTAGGATAGACAAAAATGAATTGAATCAACAAATGGCAAGAACTAATCAAGTAGAGTAAAACTTAAGATTTTAACAGTAACAAGACCACTTAAGCAGAAGGATGACTGACCATTGGATGATAAAAAAAAGATTTTAAGGGACTAAGATTTGACACTAAACTGTTGGAAGGAAACAAACATTTAGAAAATACAAAACGTATATGCATATGCTCCCCAAAAAATATCCGCAAGAGAATCATAAATGGGCATTACGGGAGCGGAGCAGAACATCTCTTAATAAACAACTGATTAGCATTCAACAAATAATTAGGAATGTAAAGAGAGCATGCCAATGAATCAGTCATGGTTTAACAGTAAAGAAAGCCATTTCCAGAGAGAAACTTATGAACCAAAGGAAAGAAAAGGGCTGGTTCTTTTATTTTGAAATAAGAGCCACAAATATGGCGAAATTAAGCCAATGAAGTTCACACCGAATACATGGGTTGGCAGACTACACACATGAAAGGATAATACCAATGGAAATCATGTTTCGAACGGTTTTAAGGACTAAATTCCAACAAAACCAAAATCAAAAAATAAAATAAAATAAGAGACTCAGATTCTTATACCGACTCAAAATTGTAAGTGTAAGCATTTTTAACAAAATTAATAAGCCAAAGATGGGCAGAGATTCACGTGAAACAACACCCAATGTAGATTTTGATGCTAAAGGTGTTTAAATCAAGTTTGCGAAGATACAAAATGAGGGTTAGAAAACAATTACAGTAACCAAAGAAGTCAAAATTTGAGAAAATTTTAAAACAGACATCCCCAGTCGAAAAATCTGAACTGATCGATACAGAAAATGAGCTTGAACCAGTGATTAAGGCTATCATGCCGAAACAACAAGCCATAATTATAAAAGGACTGGGATTGACTCTTCATTTAGGAGCAACAAAGACACACTTAGCATAGAACCCGATCGACCTTCGATATAAGAAACTTTAAATAGCAAGAAGATGAGAGCTGACTGAAACAACTATGCTAAGGAATAGAACAATCATGAAAATTGGAAAAGAGAAGAACGAGTTGTCGTGTCTAATGGACAATAGATATAACAACATTCAATCTCTATATTAACTAATTCCAAGATTTTGAATCAACATCGCAGTAGAGAGACGAAAGAGACTCTTAATGCTAAGAGACAGCTAAAACAATAAAATGCAAATTCGCCAGCATCAAAACAAGTGCACGTAATGGTAAATAGCTACGACAATTTCGACAAATAAGTAGGGAAGCAACAATAATAAACATGGATTAGCTCGACCTTAAGGTCAAATCACTGAAATCGATTAAGAACAATTACACCATATCAAAATAACACTCAATCAGCACTTAAAAATGAACCATCTATATCACAAGGCTTTTTCGACGTCGAATAAAATCATTTCGTGACAGAAGGGGAGGCGAAGAGAATATCATAAGGGAGAAAGCATTACCTTTTTCTGGGCAGCTAAACTGGCATAGCAAACGAGCAAGGAAAACAACGAATTCACCACCAGAATACTTCTCCAAGGACTCCGATGACCAAGGCCGAAACGAACAGAACAAACACTACACAAGAATCGAGATTATGGTCTTTAACGTTCAAAAATTCGTACATAATAGATAGCTAGATATATTTAGTGAGTTTTCATCTTTTAGGCTAACTCCCTCTTAAAAATTTCCAAACACAAACATTGAAGGATAAAGAACTATTTATAGACTAAATTAGGGCAAAAATTGGGTGAATAGGAGGGAGATTTTCTGATGGGGACGAGGCCCATAAAAAAGAATTCAAACTCCAACCTTTCACCATTTTAAGGAGGACACCTTTTCTTTGAAAAAATCGCCCCATTCCAGAAGAGGAAAGGGGGTATGACGCGTGCTTGCTAATCTGCACTGTTAGTACGAATTAAAAGGGACATTGGAGGAAGAAGACAACGAAGTTGCTGTCTTCTGCCTGGCTTGATCACGCCGTGTAATTTTCGTGAACTTTGACGGAAAATTGATGTTGTTTGGAGCCGTTCACGCCGTTTGCGAGCTGCTGGAATTATTGTTGTCGTTTTGCTAGAAGAAGTTGGTTGCTGGATCGAGTCTTTTGGGCGCGATTTTGCAGCGTACTAGGTTGGGAATTTGTTGGGTTTCTTAGCATTAGCAGTGGAGAAGAAGAAGGAACGTGCAGGGGTCGGGTCGATTGGGTGTTATGCTCCTGGAATGGGCTAATTTTGGTATGCTGTTGTATTGAAAATTGATAGTGGGTCGGGTTAAGAATAAAGGAGTGGGTTGGGTATTTCATGAGAAATAATGGGTTGAAAATTGGATGGGATTAAAGGTCAAGAGGGTTAGATTTATAATAGAAAAATGACCACTTGAGTTGCAAACTTAGCCATATAGGATTCAAAATATAGCTAATTTAGTGAATCCGACTAAACTTTAAACACGACGAATTATAATTAATTAATTATCAAGCTTCTCAAAATCAACGAAATAAAATAATTGAACTAATAAGCTAAATAAATTAAAATTATAATTATGCTTTAAACCCAATTAACTCAATTGAAGATTTAAAAAAAAAAATAGAATCTTTTTGAAATGACTTTCGAATATTTAAGAAACACTTATTTCATATATAATTATAAAATACTATAAAATCGACTAAAATTACTTAAAATGACTTTGAAAAGTATTTGAATTTTATGAAACTAATTATTCTAAATCGTTTGGAAATTAAGAAGCTCACGAATTAATTTCTATCTGGGAGGGTCAAAATTAGGTGTCAACACTTCATTTTGGCCAAGTATTACGAAAAGTATGTACCATTCATTTTGGGCTTCGAAAAGGGTTTAAAATGTCCATAAAATATGTAAATTTTATCATATTTGTCCTCGTTAATAATTTGATCCAATTATGTATTTGTCGCTATTTTTATAGGGTCAAAAAATGCCCTATTACACAAAAATGTGCTTAGATAAAGTTTTGTTTTCATTTTTAATAGTAACCTTTTGAAGAAAAAACTTTGGAGCAAGGTATTTTTCGTCGTTAATTTAAATGCTTTATTTCAGAATAACTAATTTTGTTATAATTAACACAATTTAGTATCATCAAAGATTGTGATTGAATGATATCCTATCCTTACTCAGAATACTCAGATTTGAGCTTTGGGTATTAAATTATTTTTCATAAGGAATGCTTGACACCCAAAATGGGACTTTCCTATCCAAATTTGAATTAGTCTAACCTTAATAAGAATTCCTTAGATTAAGTGAAAATCTAGAAACAAAAGAAAGTATACAATTGCTTCGTTTCAACGACTCAGAATATTAGAAAGATAAAATATAGCATCATGATGAAAAGAGAGAATTATCAAAGTCTATATTTTATTTGTAAAAGTAGTAATGTGATAGCATCATCAAGTCGTTGTAGTATAGGGGTAAGTATTCCCGCCTATTACGCGGGTGACCCAGGTTCGAGTGCATAAAACACAAATATATATGTTTAACCGGTCAAAGTTCATACAGTTTGACTGTCGAGAATCGAAAAGTGACAAATAAAAATGAACAGAGAAGGAGTATATACTCATCAAGGAGCATACACATTTATTCCCTTACATAATCAAAGTAAATTAAATTCAGACACCACAATAGGTCTTCAAAGCAGATGCACATCTTTGGCCTTCTTCAGTGTAGTAGAAATCAAGGAATTCAACATGATCAAAGGGTTTAAAGAGTAAGGAATGTTCTTCATCTACCAACTCTTCTGGTGCCTTTATCGTATATCCAGCTTTAGGTATTGAAAACAAACCAGTAGAATACCTTGCTTCATTTCCTCTCATCATTACTCTATGATACGGTGAATGCAATCGACCATTCGCCCATGCCTAAATATAAAACAACCGCACTTCAAATCCAAGGCACCATGCACTAACAATATAAAAAAAATATTTACCTATCAAGTCACTTAAAATATAATTATATATAATCGTTCAATTTTTATTTTTGTATTTAATAACCTGGAACATGAGATTGGTTCCCAAGCTAAGCCACAACTCGTTAAAATAAGTTGAATTGAAGGATATGTGCAGATGGCATATTTTGACGAAAAATTGTAGTTAGTATATAAGTTAAAAAAAATACGTTTTATAGATAAATATTTGATTTGTGTAATTTATGTGACGTATTTTTTTGTAGTATGATCTAACAAGAATGTTCTCATTTCTTTATTTAAAGATAATTTCATGTTAAACTTCTTATTTTACCTTTAATAAATGACATAAAGGCACATAAACGAGAAAAGTATATGACTTATTTTAGATTAAACATAAGGTTAATGTTGGAAGAGCTTACATATAGAGAGTCTCCAATCATGACGGTAAAAGTGTCTGGTGTAGGATCAACATTGATCCACTGTCCATCTTTCGTCAAAACTTCAAGACCACTCACTTCATTTTGATATAATATAGTAACAATATTCTTGTCTGTGTGAGCATTTAGTCCTAGTTTAGTTTCACTGCTTTGGGGTCCTTTGTACTTCATCACTCGAAGAAGGTAATTGGTTGAATTCATATGCTCATCCATATATTTTTCCACACCTAAACTCTCTAAAATCATTTTTCTGACTATCTGGTCTAACTCAGATAAATGCTCTGAATATGATTGAATAGTTTCACTGGCAACACACATAATAAATTACAACATTAAAAAATAAGGTATTATTAATAACATTTATACACCACTAAAGATTGAGATAACAGAGGTGGATCCAAATATTTGAGTTTAAAATTTTATATTTATTAAAATATCTAGTGAATTTTCACATTTATATTTTTTTTAATTGTGTTAGAAATATGTTGGGTTCAGCTGAATTTGTACCTTTTAACTAGATACATCAAATGATCGAGGCAAATCATAATTCCTTATCAAAAAAATTACTCCATCTGTCTCAATTTTGTGTGACTTACTTTCCTTTTTAGTCAGTCCCAAAAAGAATGACACATTTCTATATTAAGTAACAATTTAACTATAAAATGTCTATTTTACCTTTAATTGAATGATTTATAGCCACACAAATTTCTATCATTCATTTTGGACCACAAATTTTAAAAGTCTTTCTTTCTTTCTTAAACTCCATGCTGAGTCAAACTACCTCACATAAAGTGGGACGGAGGGAGTACATTGTATGTATAAAGTCATTTTTTAAAATGTATATATAGTAGATGCTGAATTCTCTTGGCGAAATTCTACCCTACCTCCACTAGTCGACTATAGCTGTCTGTTTCAAGTCTTGAAAATAGAGAAACAATAGGTAGGAAGAATATTTATCCTTTAATAAGCTATCCAACACGAATCTAAATTAATCGAGCTAGTTGATTTTGAATATGAAAGGTCTAAAGTAAAATAATACTACTAATGGAGAAGAACTTTTTTACCAAAAAGTAGAATTTCCTTGAGGCCACAGAATTTGAGTGAATTTTTCAGCTTTATGAGGAATATTAGCATCATCAATGCCCATGCTTTCATAGAGGGGAACTTGAGGATATTGTCCAACATAGCCATGGAATGGTTTTTTTGAAATGTTTTTAAGTTTGGTTTGTAAAGGGAGATCAAAAAGCTCTTGTAAGGATTCAAAAATAGATTTTCTAAGATGTATTGGAATTTTATCAAAGGAAGCTTCAAAACAACCATATTCCACTAGTGCTTTGTGAACTTGGCTTTTCACTTGGTTCCATACAAGTGTGTCTGGCTTTAGGTCTTCATGAGAGAAGTCTATACTTGGAAGCTTGATATTTTCAGAACCCATATTTTCTTTAATTTTCTACTGATCTCAAGAGTCTTGGTTTGTTGTGCTTAATTCCATTTTGTAACCTATTTATTTATAAAGAAATTGGAATTTTAATTTGGTTAAAGAGGGGAATATTTTATGTTATTCCCCATTTGACAACAAAATAACAATTTACTATTAATTATTTCAACGTATATTAGTAGGCCTTCCTAATTTCTTAACATAGTTGTTAAACAACTGAGGGTCTGTTTGAATGAGTTTATAAAAAGTAACTTAAAAATTAAAAGTTAAATGTCAAAAGTAGATGATATCCTACTTTTGATTTATTTTAAAACTTTTTTGGCTTAACAATGAGTGCTTAAAATCTTAAAAGTCAAAACACCTAAAAATAAGTTAATCCAAACGGAGACTAAGGTTCTTATGTAGGTTGGTAATTAAGGATGTATAGTAACCCATTATTAATTAGTCTGAAGTAGTGTGTAAACAACGATAACATTAACATATTTGATGTAATTTTATAATTGGGATCTGAAAAAGATGATCATGTATATGCAAACAATATTCTTACATTGTGAAAGTACATCTATTATTTCTGATAAATCCTCGTGACGGGATAGAGAAAGATGGGGGTAGCCTCAGCTTCGCGGATGGAAGGAGGAAACCCCTTAGGCTTCTTCAGAAAAGGAACATCAAACGTTTTTATCCTTTAGTGTATGATTTGACTCCACTCAATATATCATGCCCATCAACAGACCCACTGCAGCTGTACCGGCGAAGTAACATTTCAAAACATATTTAAACATAAAATACAATATTAATTGAAGAAGTCACTTTTAAAGATAATAGAAAGAAAATTACAAAAACAGTTTTTAAACAAGATCTTCCTAATTGATTCATTACTCTGATCTTAAAATGCCTCAACTATTAATAGTGGGACAAAAATATTCTAATTATATCGCTAAAAAGAAAGAATCCCATAAAATAATTATTGAAATGCCTTTGAGTTGGAACTCGGAATCATCATAATTCATATGTTTACAAGTTAAGTTCCCTTCGTGACATGATTTGTTTTTATGTTTGTATTGTTTTTTAAACCTTCCCTAAGATTTCTCACTTTAATTCCTCCTGACCAGTGATGGAGCCAGGATTTTCAATAAGGGAATTCAAAATCTGAAGAAATAGACACCCAAAGTAGCTGAAGGGGGTTCAACATCTACTATATATATACTTAAAAAATTATTTTAATCATGTATAAATAATATAATTTTTCGCCGAAGGGGTTCAGATGAACCCCTAGCAATAAGATGGCTCCGCCACTGCTCCTGACCCGAACAATAATCCCTTCTTATTTATTGTGACTCATAAATCGGTTACTGTCTTTGTTTTTCCCTAATTTCTTTTGTTTTATAATATGTATTAAAAAACAATATCATGAATGGGATATGTTAGAAATCATTATTAATTGTCTTGGTTACGAATCTTATAAATTATTGTTCACGTTACATAAGTTATGATATCCATAATGATTAATATCAAAAATATAAATTAAACGATTTGATGTCCTTGTGGTTCTCCAGTGTAATGTAAGTCATTTTGTGCCTGTTTGCTAGTAATCTATAATTCTTTAGATTATATTATACTAATGTATATAAGTATAAAATTTATTAGTTTTTCATTTTTATACATAACATGCCTAATGATTGAACGACTATATATATATATATATATATAAAAGAGACAATAATTGAATGTACACAAGAATGACTCCAAAAATAAAATAAAAATAAATTAGTGATACCAATTCGCAAATTAAATATTTATACATCACATTTGGACAGATTTATGGGGCATAAATTATAAGTAGTATGTTGTTGGAATTTGGTAGAATCTTTTTATTTATTTTTTTTTAGTCTAAAAATATTTTATAGTATTTAATTTTCTTTCAAGTCTAGGGTTTACATTAATTGCAAAATATTTAATTTTATTTTAGTTTAGTATCTAGAAGGATTCTACTTTAGGAAGGATTCTCCTTAATTATTTATAAATAGGAATGTACTCTTCTATTTGAATGAATGCAAGAATCAATACAAAGAGTTATCATTCATTCTCTCTTTAATTTCTCTTTCTAGTTTCTTCCATTCCATAACAGTGGTATCAGAGCCTTCCATTGATCTTAATGGATCTGTGAGTTCATTGAAAAAGAACTTTCAACCACTTTATTTTCATACATATTTTCAACCCAATTTGAACCCGTGCTTTTATTTTTAACGCAGGGCCAATTTTAACCCGTGCTTTTATTTTTAACGCAGGGCTACTTATAACCAATTTTAATCCATACTATTTTAAACTTTATTTTCAAACCATGACAAACAATATTATTTCTTTCAATGCCCCACAAACCTTCAATGGTGAAAATTATCAAATCTTGGCAGTTAGGATGAAGTCTTATCTTGAGGCTTATGATTTGTGGGAAACTGTAATGGAAGATAAACTCATACAACCACTCTCTGAAAAAATTTATTATTCCACTACTGAAATCAAACTTCACTCAGAAGGGATAACCAAAATATACAAAGCCAAAATTGTAATTCAAAATTCAATTGCAGATTCAATTTTCTCTAAAATCATTGTATTTGAGACGACAAAAGAAGCTTGGGAAA
>JAJOOR010033933.1:0-11128 GCA_036250505.1 Solanum acaule | reverse complement strand
ATTTAATCACATCTTTCTGTTTATTTTATATATAGGTCTTCTAAATGAAACTTTTATTTCTTTTACAGATTTTGGATGCTGAAATTTGCAAAAAGCCGATGTTAAACAACATGTAGATTGACCATTTTTTGCTGGGAAGGTGAAGGCAACTTTGGATTATAGTTTAAGGCTAGTATATGATTTTTTTTCTAAGGGTTCATGATCACAATATTGTTACTAGCTTACCTCATTGTTGTATATAGTCAGATGCCTTATGCTCACCTTATTTTGTAATTACATTATATATTATATATGAAAGCGACAAGTTTATATTAATTATCGTATTTTCTAGGTGCAAATGCACTGTGATTTAAGGACTACATTGTTAATCCTTAAAATCCTTTTGAGTAGGAAATCTGTAATGATTGCGAATTGATTTATGGATCACCTTCAAAATGGTCCCGAAATGATTTAGGGACCAGCTTTAAAGTTTTCGTAAATTGATTTATAGACGAGCTAAAAACTGGTCGCAAACTGATTTACAGACCAGCTTCAAACTGGTCGCAAAATGATTATGGACCAGCATACAAGTCGTCCCAAAATGATATATGGACCAGTTAGAATCTAATCGCAAAATGCTTTAACGATCATAATTTCAATTTCAATATGTGCGAATAGGTACCAGATATATGGTCCCTAAATGTATTTTAGGGACCAGTATTATACTAGTCCCGAAAAAGAATCAGCGACCAGCCCGCTAATCTCGTCCCTAAAGGTCCTTAGAGACTAAGGCTATAAGGACAGGTGCAGCTGGTCGCTATTGTCCTTTTAGGGACCAAATTCTTACTTATAGCGACCAGTTTTCCCTTCGCTATTGGGCAGTTTTCTTGTAGTGTTCTGGTATCATATCTCGTTCTTTGGATACATGTAACTTAACTCGATAGATACATGTATCCTACGAAATTAATAAAGGAGATACATATTTTATTCGTTTGAATTAAATGATTGTAACTGATTTCCTTAATTAGAGGAATAATTGACTACTCTAAAGATTTTCAGCAATCCAGCATATCAACTATATCAAAATTTTCAAATATATCGATTTCATAAAATCCGAATAATTGTAAACCTTCAAATATCAGTAAGTCATTTTTATTTCTTAATTACATATATCTATATGTCTATCTTCTAATATAATATATATATATAATTATTTATTTAAGGTGTATCTTACGTACAATAATAGTGATGCATATATCTGAGGGTCCTTTTTTTAGAATGATTTCTACAAATACATTTGTATCTATTATACATGATCATGTATCTAATTTATATCCTTTAGATACATTTATATATAAAAACTATATAACGACAATATCTACCAAGTTAATAAATCTTCGTTAGATACAAATATACGTATATACCTAATAGACATACGTAGACTTACTTAATATACAATGAAAACAAAAAGATAAATTAATTTTTTTTAATACACCAGATACATCTAATAAATAAGATTCAAAACTTTTTGAGACTGAGATACATAAAATTTCAGATACATATAGAAGAAATCATGTTTAATCATTCTTCCCATTATCTCTGTCGTCATTTATGGCGAAAATGATTAGTTAATAGAGATACAACACACCATCATGAATTTATCAAAAATAGACTTGAAAATTCATAGAATCCATGGCTTCAATGATAAAGAGTTAAGAAGATAATTAATCAATCCTAATTTTAAGGGCTGTGGAATCTGATTGTATCTTAAATAATATATGGTGTAAAATATTAAATGTGGTAATATATGCATACGTTTAAAAGTAGAGATAATATTAGTATATATGATAGTAATGTATGTCTAACAGGTAGTTTAACCTTTTATTATATGATTATGTGAATCCAAATCAAACATACTAGCTATGATTATTGATTTACAAAATATTGAAAACAAACTTTAAAATACTGAATCATATCAAATAAATTTTATACGATGATAATAGTAATATTTTTAAGGACTAAAAGTCTAAATTACTCAAATTGTCGAGACAATACCATGCCCATTATATTGCGGCAAAACTTAGCCGTTTAATAGTTTGCGTGTTACACATATTTGACCGATTTGGTAAAAAATGTTACGGTATTAATCTTGTTAGGTAAAACATGTTCTGAAATTTCAAAATTTTATTGTATATACCACTATAAATATATGTCTAGAGCTGTTCATGTTGTTGATCATAAGCCAGTGATAAATTAGTTAAACCCATTTTTTTAATGTCAATTACTATGGACTATTATACCACTCCTCTAGTTCTCTTGCTTGCCTGGACTTTGTTCCAAGGCTTTAATTTGTTAGTAGCATTAACAACAAATAGAAGCAGAAAGTTTCCTCCAGGACCCTTTCCATTACCCATAATCGGAAATCTTCACTTACTGGGAATTCAACCCCATAGATCCCTTGCCAAACTCGCCGATTTTCATGGCCCAATTATGCATCTGAAGTTGGGCCAAATAACAACTGTGGTGATTTCTTCTTCAGACATGGCTAAACAAGTGCTCCAAAAGCAAGACTTAGCCTTCTCTAGCAGATCAATTCCTGATACGGTCCAAATGGACAACTTTCACATGTTCTCCGTTTCTTGGCTTCCCGCTTCCCAACCTCAATGGAGAAATCTCAGAAAAATAATGAATTCACACATCTTCTCCGTTAACAAGCTTGATTCTAGCCAGGACCTTAGGTATATTATCTAAAAGTTTAAACCATTAAACAAAATTTGATTAATTATGTTTTCCAACACCCAAAATTTATGATGATGAATAACGGTGAGACTCAACCATCCTATTTTTCTATGTTATCACCAACCTCATCAAAATTCGAAAATAAACTTTTACGTACTGAATCGTGTTTTTTCTTTTTTCTTTTGTAAGGTACAAGAAGATGGAAGAACTTGTTGTTTACTGTCAAAGGAGTAGCCAAATCGGCGAGGCGGTAGATATTGGTGGTGCAATTTTTAGGACCATGTTGAATTTACTTTCCAACACTCTATTCTCAAAGGACTTGGCAGATCCGTATGAAAATTCGGGTAAAGAATTTAAGGATCTGGTGGAGGGACTAATGATAGACATGGGTAAACCAAACTGGGTGGATTACTTTCCAGTGCTAAAATTAGTAGATCCACAAGGACTAAGGCGATATAATTCTCACTTCGGTAAGCTACTCAAGTTTTTTAATGGATTGATAAATGAGAGGATGGAGCTAAGGAAGTTGAATGGACAAAAGAGTAGTGATGTTTTAGACACCTTACTCACAGCCAGTGAAGATAATCACCAAGATATTGATCGAAAGCATATAGCTACAATACTTTTGGTGAGCTATCTTTAATTAATACGAATATTACTTACCTTTATAATGTTGATTGTTGTTTATTCTTCCACATAGTTTGTGGATGGGTGTTTCGTGTCCTTATATATTTTTGGACAATATTATGAACATGAGCTATAGCATTTGAATTGAGATAGACCAGATCAGGTTATTTTTTTATCATGATATCAAAGTCAGGTCCATTTCCGTCCCCATGTTTGAAGCATTTATTGAACATGCATATAGTATTCTTCAAATTATGAATTAAAAATTAAAAATCATTTCACTAGATTTTAGTTTGATTTCCAGTAGTGGTCCTTGTTTTTAAAAAGCGAATTGAAGTCGATTTCTAGTACTTGTTCAGTGTGCTCCTCTCTTTGAATTATCATCTAATACTAGTATTTTTTTTCCAATTATATATCTATGTTTTGTGTTATAATATTTAATCCAGTTGAACATACATCAAATATAACATGGATCGGTGTATCATTCCTAAAGTGGTTTCGGTGAGTAATTTTCAGCTCAAAGTTGTCGGTGTATCTCAGGATCTATTTAATGCGGGAACTGATACAAGTTCGAACGTAGTGGAATGGGCTATGACTGAGCTTCTTAGAGCTCCAGAGATTATGAAGAAAGTCCAAGCCGAGCTGGTACAAGTCCTCGGAGAAGGTAACCCTATGGAGGAAGCTGACATTGCCCGACTCCCTTACTTGCAGTGCATTATTAAAGAAACTTACAGGATGCACCCTCCAGCTCCTCTTTTGGTTCCTCGAAAAGTAGAGCAAGGTGTTGAGGTGTGTGGCTACACTGTCCCTAAAGGTTCAAAAGTGTTGATTAATGTGTGGGCAATTGGCCGGGACTCGACTCTATGGGAAGACCCTTTGGTGTTTAATCCTGATAGATTTAAGGATTCAAAATTGGATGTGCGAGGTAAAGATTTTGAGTTAATTCCATTTGGTGCTGGTCGAAGAATTTGTCCTGGTCTGCCATTGGCAATAAGGATGATCCCAATAATGCTTGGCACACTGTTAAATACATTTAAATGGAAAATTGAAGGTGACATTGCACCAAAAGACATGGACATGCAGGAGAAATTTGGCCTCACCTTGGCCAAACTTCGTCCTCTCCGAGCTGTCCCCCTTCCCCTTTAAAATCCAAAATTAGATGGCTTCCTATAAAAGACAATGGATGATGAAAACATCGTAACTAATATTTCAAGTCCAAAAAAATGATAAAATAAATAATAATTTAATATAAGTACAAATTTATGTAATTTTGCAGTGAAAGATATTAATATTTCCTCAGTAAATGCAAGGGAATTTGAAGACTTTTAAGTTCGTTCATGCACAGCGCATTTGAGATGTAATTCTTCTCCTTTAATAATTACCTCATGTTTAGTTTTAGTTTTACGTACGTCTCTTTATGCCTTGATCAATTAATTTGCCTCTGTAAAATTATATTTAGGTCTACAGAATTATATGAAAAAAGTAAGCATACACGATGTCTCACATCCATGTATACATATATTTTTTTTCTCGTATATTACTATACTTGAGTATAAGTTTTGAATATATATTTAATGGCTATAATTCTTTTACTCCATCATGTTATGTATGTTATTTATTTCATTAATGTCTGTTTGTGAATTTTTTTATTTTGTCATATCAAATTTATTTTAACAGTAAATATAGTTGAGTGATTTTTGAAGATAAAAAGCCTTAAGTTAAGTGATTTTATTAAATACAAAACATAGTTCAATAACTTTTCTAGATAATTTCTTATAAATCAGTGATCTTTTAAGGTATTAATCCTAAATTTTCGTGTACATTATGTGGATCTACATATTGCTGTGACATTTTTTTAAAATTTTTTTTGGCCTTATTGTGAATATATATGGGAACTTGAGGGCAAATGCTGCGAGGCGGAACCCGCAAGGAGCATTCCATTATATATGGGACAATCTTCGTGAAGAGGACATTATATTGCTACTAGTAAATTCTGTTGGCAAAATTAATGGAAAGATCGGATTACGCTGTAAATAAGAACTCTTACTTGAAAATTATTTGAAATTTGTGGTCTCAAATAAATGATATAAGTTTGTGTGACTATAAATTATTTAAGATAAAAGTGAAATTTTAAAATTAAAATGTTAACACTAATATAAAAATATGTCATTATATTTGAAATAAATTAAAAAGAAAAGTGAGTCATATAAGTTGTAATAGAGAGAGTACATTAACTTTCAATAGTTACATATATTACATATTTTGGGGAGAGATATAGTAAGGGGTCGTTTTGTTTGAAGCATTATTTGATGGGATTGATTATGATGAGATAAGTTATTTTGAGATAAGTTATGATGATTATAGTGAGATTATTTTTTATCGGTTGTTTGGTTTTTCAAATATGCATGACATAATTTCTAAGAATAAGTTGTTTGTTTTAAAAAAAGGGTTTAAGGAGTAATTTTGCTATTTTACATTTTTATCTTGAGATAAGTTATCCCAAAATTAGTATTCCACCAACAATTAGGGCTAACTTATCCGGTCATAAGTATTAATCCTAATATAAGTTATTTCACACTTTGTAACCAAACAAAAAATTGAGGGTACTAAAAACTTATCCCAAAATTATTTTTCTTTATCTATCACAGAAAACGACAAAAAATTATCCCCATTTGTTTTGATTTTAATGGATAGAAACAAGAGAATACATCATCATACTTATCCCCAAGTGAACCAATAATGCATTCTGATGCAGCAAGGAAAATGTGGTGAAATGTACTCCACAAATAAATCAATTCTGAGAACATGAGGGGGTCATGGTACGGGCAATATAGTGGAACATCTGAAAATTGATGTTATGCCGTAATTTTCCTAACCTTTAGAAAAAATCACTTTTTGAAATGTTCTAAGTATAAAACATTTTAAGAAAAATACTTAGAAAAGAGTCACCACTTAATTTTTTAAAGAACTAAGAAAACTTAAAATTTTCAAAAATTTAAACAGAAAAAATCATTTGAAAATACCAAAGGGGGTTCGGGGTTCAATTTACACTTCGAAAAGGGTTTAAGCATTCGAACTGTCCGCTAACATGCGGTTGACCTGCGATTTGATCAAAATATATTTGACTAATTCTTAGAAAAATGATCTAATATAAAATAATTCTATTTTTTTTTTGCAATATTTGATTAAATTTGAAAAAAATAATTAAATAGATGACACCTTTTATTTTATTTTATTTTTTAGAGAAAAGGGACCTAAAAGAAAACATTTAAAACGCAAGTGAATAGAATTTTATCAAAACTAGATTAATTAGAATTTGTTTACGTCATTTTTTTTAGAAATAATTAATTCGAACCAACTTAGTAGATAAACCAAGAAATCATTTTAATCTAATTAAAGATAAGTGAAAGTTTTGACTAAAAATATTTGAATAAGTATAAGAGTTGATAAAATGAATTATTTTTAAAGAAACTAACATAAAGAATATGATTCATCTTTTGGGGAATTTAATTAAATTAATTAAAAAATTATAAAGTTAGAGTTAAACAACAAACAATAAATAATCCCAATTAAATAATTAAAGAGTAGGAGAAATTGAATTTGGGCCTCCTTTTGGGCCAAATTCGCTGAATTTTTTTGGGTTTTAACCCAATCCCGTTTTTGTAGACATCTGATGTATATCAGTGTATATCGGATGTATACAACCCATTTTTCAGCTTTGCGGGACCTGTACGTCAACTCCAAAGACTTGTTCTTTGATTTCTCAAGGTTGACCGACTTGATAAAAGAATTTTGGGCCTCCAAAGAGATTTGGCAGACAACAAGACAAAATAAGATGAGGATCAGTATCAATTTCCAATAGAAACAAGCAAATGATGAAGTAATATGAAGCATTAACAAGAGAATCATAAGAATACATAATATGAGAAAGTAAGGCACAAACATAGGAAATGAACAAGAAATTAATAAGAGCAGGGGCATTAATATTATCTCATGACCAAACAAATGACACATGCCATACATTTCGACATACATTTAACAACAAACCAAACTATAACCCGTTTGAAAAGTTCGAAGATTTAACCGGCTGCATCAAATTAAAAAATAAAATAAAAATTAGGAGCATGATTTCTCTTATAACTTTGCACTAAGATAATAACTTTAAAATCCCGCACCACCGCTAATCATAAATAATTAAGCAACAAACTTTAAACGAAACTTGATCATGGTAAAAAGATGAACTCAACAAACATTTGAGATGAACTTAAGCAGAAAACGATATCCTCCGATTCGAGATGAACTCGACAAACATTCGAGTAAAGAAAAAAAAAAATTAAAAATGGGCAGCACTAAAGATACAAGATTGAACTTAAGAGACTTCAGAAAAAACACACACAATCGTGAGTTGCAAACACGACTACAACAACTGAAATATAAGAGAAACACAACCAACACTCAAGCTGTGTTTGCACAGAGATAGATTCTATAATATCGAGGCAGCATATAAGAGTTCAAAATGACCGAAACGACAACCAAGGGTGCAAACGAACAGTAAAGAAGACACAACTGTGTAACCAACACATTCGAACTGAAAACAAGTGAACATCAAACCATTTTAGACAAAACGAGGCCGAGATTCAACTAGTCATATAGATATAAATCGAGTTAATGAACATAACGATAAACATATAATATCAAAGCAAACTTCATTGATGTCGAATCCATGCTTACTGTCCAAAAACTCGCAGGAAAACAAGATTAAAGCGAGTGCTAAACGAAAGAGCCAAATACTCTTATTAACAGACCCTATATCAAGTGTTGAACACACACAACGTCCTACATTGAAACAGAATACAAAAGAAGGCGAGGTTACCTTTTTTCGGGCAGCGATTGGGACGACGAGCTCGATTATGAAGCAACCCCCACTACCACAACAAAGTTTCGTTGGAGAATCCTCCGAGTTCCCGAAACCAAAAGCCTCGATTCCAATGAAGCTATTTGAGTCGTTCTTAATATCCAAAATATCTATATTTTTCGAGGTGAAATTAGGTGATTTAATGAAAAATATGTTCCCTTTTTCGGTCTCCTTCCTCTGCCTCTTACAGTGAACAGAATAGAGGTATATATAGGGGAGATTCGAATTAAGAAAGGGGGGAAAACGAATTGAAAAGATGGATAAGGATGAAATTCAAAATTTGAATTCTATTCCTCCTTACCCAGGGCAACAGTGAAGGGATTCAGAAAATCCCAGAAAAGGGGAAAAGGGACGTGAGGGTGGTTGGATTAGGTTGCTAGGATATGGGTTATGCAGGGTGGTTGGATGAGATTTTTGCAGCGCGCTTTCTGGGTTTGCAGCATTGCTCATGGTCTCGCGTGAAGATGACGAGCAAGATGGGGTCGGGTATTGCATTGTACGCTGCTGCTTGTATTGTTGAAATGGGTTTCTTTTGAATTGGGTTGTATTGAGGAATTGTTGCTGAAGTGGGCTGGTATTAAGAGTTGAATAGTGGGCTTGGTTATTGGTGGAAAAGGAAATGGGCCGAAAATAGGGAGTGTTGGTCCGGCTGATGCTGAAAAAAAAAAGGCCCAAAGTTGGCCTGAAATAATTAAAGTAAATGGTAAGGAAATTAATAAAAAGGCCAAAGGATTGCAAACTTAGCCTACTTAAATTGAGAAGTTAGTCAAATTGAATTTAATTAGCAAATTTGACATAAAACTTAAATAAGATGAATTAATTTTAATTAATTAACGAGCTTCTTAATTTTAACAAAATAAAATAATCAACTTAATTAAAAAAACTAATTATTTCAATATATATATATGAACTATTATATAACTAAATAATTAACTAAATATTTAAAATATAAAATCATTTTGAGACGATTTTCAAATATTCATAAAATATACTAATTATATACATAATTATGTGAAAGATATATATTATCTAAAAATTATAAAAAGTGACAAGACTATTTAAAATACTTGCGAACTATATTATTTATTTATTTTTGAAAATTTGTGAAACTAATTATTTTAAATCGTTTGAAATTGAATAAGCTCGATGATTAATCTATAATGTGGAGGTCCAAAATTGGGTGTCAACAATTGATATTTTTAAAATTGTTATTTGGGAAAAGTCATGAATTCTTTCCCAAACTTGTTTTGAAAAGTTAGTTATACGCTTAAACTATCATAGTGACCTATTACACACTTATACTACTCAAAAGTGAATTTTCTTATCTCCTGAAATTGACGTAGCGAAAAAAAACAAAAATAAAAAATAGGCACATCAGTTTGAAACTAAAGTAAAAAAAAAAGGGTTAGAATCCTGTTTTCCACCCCTACCCTCCACGCATCTTCTTTTCACACCCCATCCATTGTCCTCTTCTTCTTCATTCTTTATTTTCATCACATTTCATTTTTTATCACAATCTTATAGCACAATTTTTTTTAGTTTGCAATTAGGTAATTCTTATAGATTTGCTAGTGAATAATTTTATTTATCTAGAAAAGTTTTGATTGATTGTTTCCATCTTTTTCATATTTTTGATTTTGTTAAAGAAATTTTTGTTATTAATCAATTTTTGGGTTTTGTGGTGATAACAGCTTTATGGGTTTGGTAGTAATGGATGGCGGGTAACAAAAATTTAAAAAAGTAATTGAAGATGGTGAAGAAGAAAAAATTGGTATTCATAATGGTGGTGGTGATATTTAGTGTTGGGTGACAAAGAAGAAGAAGAATTGAAGGTGATATAGTAGTGGTGAAGAACAACATCAATAGTGAAGATGGCCAAATAAGATTTTTCCGATGAAATGAGAATTGAAATGTATGGTATTTAGTGATGAAGAAGATATAATTATTAGAGAAATAAAATAATTATTTAGAGATTAATTAGAGTAAAATATAGTTAACAAAAGAAAAGATAAGTATTAAAGTAAAGAAAATAATATTTTTTTTATAATTTATGAATGACGCTAATGTAGTGTTGATACGACAACGAGTGTAATACACCACATAATGTGAGAGTGGTGTTACACGTCTCAGGGTGGTAATAAATTCACTTTTGAATAGTAAAAGTGTGTAATAGGTCATTGTGATAGTTTAAAGGTGTAACCGACTTTTCGGGACATGTTCATGGGGAAATCTATGCCTTTTCCCTTGTTATTTTGATTTGGTAATTTTTCTTTATAAATGACACGATATTCGATGTTTATAAAATATAATAAAATATTAAATACTATATTGAAATAAATAGTTACATTATAATCATATATTAGCAAATATGTAAAATTGTATTAATAGAAAATTAATTATTTAGATGTTTGAATTTTGATTGAGATGTTTTTTGTAAATTAATTATTTAGATGTTTTTTTTTTTTTTAAACCAAATTTGAGCTCGCAGCTCTTTTATTCAATAAAAAGAAACACAGTACAAGTCCTCCTGGCCCAATTTTCAAAATGGAAAGTTAACCCATCTATGATTATCCTCTTTCTAAATTTAACCCTATTCCCAATTCTATCCCTAAATTTTGTTTCCAAAATCTCTTTTTTTATGTTTCTAGCTGTTCCTCCTTCTAGCTTCTTCCTTTCGTGAATTTTCCGTTTCTCCGATACCTTCTTTGGAGCAATATTCAACCATGGGTGTGTGATACTACTCTTCTTCAACCTCTTCAAAAGGTACTGCCCCTGTTTATCTTCCTCCTCCTTTGAGCATCTAATCTTTCCCTTTTTTGTAGGTGTATGTATCGATTCAAAGTTCCATCTGGAGTCCTTAATCCAAAG